>ML796759.1:247027-262662 GCA_009831015.1 Picea engelmannii
AGAGAAAGCCATGTTGACAGGTAAGGATTTCAACAAAATTATTAGCGCCACCTTCATTAGAGACCCATTGGTAAAGAAACCTAGGGAGGGGATATTCCTAGTAAAGATTTTGAATCCCTAGCTGATATCATCCACCATTCCCCGCACTCAAGAAATGGCTCGAGCGACCCAAATTATTTATATCAAGGACAACCCTGAGCTTGACACCACTCCATCCACCACCATCATTACTGAACAAACCCCATAACCCCCACAACCCCAATCTCCACCTCGAGAAATTTCCATCCCATCCCAAACCACTAACCCAGAGCCCATGCAGTTGGACCCCCTCGAGATACCTGCAAAGAGACAAGAACTCACTGGTCCAAAACCTAAATCCTAGAGCCAACAGATCGTACCCTTTGTACTAATTTAGGACACTCCACCTTCAACGAATATACAAATTGTACCAAAATCGCAAGTCCTAAGTCCGCAACGCACTCCCTCAACGACCAATTTTGAGGGTTCTATCCAAAAGAGCGCAACCCCAGAAGATGAGGTCCAAAAAGAGGCAGAGGTATCAGAAGTCCAGAAGGATCCTGATATGACATCAGGACAGAGCTCAATGCCGTTGCAGGAACAAATGGAGCTAGTACTGCAAAACCCACAACAATGCGTAACACTGATGCAACTCTGCCTGGAAAGAACATAAGTGCTACCTTTCCTATCACCATCATTGAGGTTGAGACTTTCTCCAGGTCCATCTACAAGAGAGGAGGAGGTGAAGACACTTTTATGGCATTCGACGACTAGAGGACTCCCACTACAAGTCCAAGTACCCAGGGAGGACACCCCTTCTTCTGCTGGCCTCACACAGTTAGTCGAGATGATCAAAGCCTCAATTGATCAACTGAAGTAGAGGCTCCAACAGGCTGAAAGGGATGCAAAGTTTACAAGGGAATAAGCACTCCTTTCCCAATCACGTAGGACACAAGAGCAATACGCCAAGGTCCAGGTGGAGCATAAATTGGAAATATTCTAGGAGAAGCTTGTCGAATCCTAGCCAGAGATAAGGAAGGAAACACCACAACTATCAGAATCCAGTGTCGCAGGAGAGCCTGAGCAACAAATTGAGCTACTCCAGGGAGCATGGTCACAGATGGCCATTCAAGCAGAGAACCTAGAAGCACAACTGCGAGATAGCCAGCGTGAAGGAGAAAAACAACCCAAGAAGATTCAAGAGTAGATGGAAAAAGTAGTGCTCAAAGGAAATGATGCCAGAGAAGCACTGCACAAACGCACATCCGAATGCATGAGGATCTTTCATGAAGTTAGCGATTGGATGGGAATCATTGAAAGGCGCAATCAAAATCTGGAGGATGTGCGCGCAAGAATACAGTCACTTAATGAAGAAGTTGCGGTCACCATGGATTCACTGGAGCATCAGGAGAAATTTGATCAGATCCAACAGGTAGACAATGAGATGAATGCTCTGTTTGAATAATAATCAATAGCTAAGAAAGAGCTGTATGAATTTCGACTAATCGTTCAGAAAACATCCATGCAGATGCATTAGGTAGATGCCACAACTGATTTCAAATGGAACTCCCTGGTCACATCCAAGCCTAAAGGATGCATTATATATGTGAATCAACCGTTCATAGTTGAAGCCTCACTCCTTGCTAGGAAGTGGCAAGATAATATTATCAGTTTTCAAGAAGTCAAGAAGCGAGCCTTATATTTGGGCCCTTCATTTGAAGAGGCAGAAAAGGAAAGAGTGCAGGCAGAAAATGAAATCAAAGCAGAGACAAAGGACAAAGGAAAGAAACATGCACTCCATGATCTGCGGAAGACCCAAGGACTTGACTGGAGGGTGAGTCAAGGATTGTGGTCGAAGCCTATTGGGCCCTTTGTTTTTGGTTAGAAGTTGTGCAAGGAAGACTAGGGTCCCAATTTTGGTCAAACACAAGTTGCACAAGCCATAAAGAAGCTGGACAATGGAGCAATACAAGAAACAAAAAATGGTTGCGAAGAAGGACAACACAACACCAAAGAGGCAAAATAAGTTACAACAAAACAAGAACAAGAAAGCATGCAGAGTCTAAAGCCAGAAGATCCCACTCAGCCTATATGTATGAGATGCATATGACTGTAAAAGGGTTGGGTTCTGTCATAGAAGGTGTAGAGGGCGTAGACAAAGTATCATTCTACTCCATGTAGGTTCTGTGATTGTAATTTGTAGATGTTTTGGGAAAAGGGTAGATAGAGCTCTCAGGCATGAGTCCAGAGCCAAAATCTTGTAACAAAGTAATGACTTGTATTTGTGAAAATCATATATGAGAATATCTTTTGATAATAATATGGAAGGACCTGAAATTTTGAAATATACTGTGTCATTCTATGTTTATGATTATGAATCATCTCTATACTTTACTTATTTATGTCTGATAAGATCATTGCACCACAATTATTTACAAATGTCGTCGCAACTTCATTGTCTCTATTACCAGCTATGAATGAGTCCATATTTGTTCTTAGGTTAGTCTTTCTTGCATAAGGTTATGGTGAATCTTGAAGATTATGGAAACCTACCTAAGTTTTCTCTTTTCCCTTATCTATCTTCTTGTCTTGGTTGTGCTTCAAGTGAGACTTCTTCTCTCTGGAGGAGATGAAAATTCCAGTGCTCTAGACTATTCAACACCTTTTGTTGGTAACCTGAGAAGGACCTTGGTCTGATCAATTCCACACCAACAAGAGCTTCATCCCTGCATTCTTTTCCAAATTCAAATTCCATAATCATTTTGATATCTACTATAGTCTTGCCCTGCTCATGGCCTGCGCGATAGCCCACCTTTACATTCCAATATTCTTTGTACTACGATTCTGTTAATGATTTATTTTCCTTTTCTACGACTCTGTTATTGATTTGATTTCTTTTCTCTTTTTATGACTATGTTAATGATCTATTTTATTTGATATCGAAAACATTGAAATGGAAGGTTTTCATAGAAAATCAAAGTTAGATCCTCTCCTAAACCTCGAGCTGGAAACAAATTTTCGAGAAAGTTTGTGATTTAAGAAATGAATTACTTTATATTTGTTTAAGAGATAGATTAGGAGAAAATTAGAATGACTGGTTTTTAAGGGTGAGCGTTTCTGAGACAATTCTTTGTAATTTTTCTCTATAGACTTAGGTAGTCAGTGAGTCTTGATTAGAACAATCAATAAAGGGAGAAACTTGTAAATTATATGAGAATCAAATGTATTTTAGATAATACAAGAAGAGAACCTTGCTAGCACTGGTTATACTAGCAATACTCTTGATCATCAAAATTTGTAATAATTGTTGACCATTTAGCCATGACTATCAACATAGTTATTAGGTTTGAAAGGTTTAGTGGGTTCATGATGGGGGAGTTTTCAAAACTTTTTGGAATTCGAATACAAATTCAAATGTTTCAGAAATATGAAACATGTTAAAATATACATATTAAATTATTATTCATTATAGTACAAATGTACAAGGATTAAAAAGATATAATGAGTATTATAAAAATAATTATTGGAAGGTGTATTTATAAAGAGAAAAGGGTTATACAGAATTGAGTTCAAAAGTTACAATGAAAACCAAAAGTAATTGATATTATCTATTAGGTTATCAAATAGGTTATTGAAGGATTTTTAAAGGTGATATATTAAATTACCTTCCATCAAAAGTACAAAAGTTACAAGAGAAATATGGATTCCACAAACAATTCTAATTTCTTTTTGGTGAAATGTCCTTTTTGTTTTTCAGCCCATTTTAATCTAATTATGGTTAAGGAATTAGGGTTGTAATTTAATTCAGGTTAATAGATTAGGGTTTTGGATGCCATGGAATATCTATATACTATATAATGAATAATGAAGTTAGTATAATGAGAAGACAGAGGTGTGGCTCTGAGGTTTACTGGTTTTCTCAATTAAGGGTTTCTAGGGTAAATCTCTGCCTATTGTGTGTATGCGATTGTTGTACTTTCTATTTTTCTTAAGAATCTATATACATTGTGTTGAGGAAAATATATGAAATGATCTTACTCAAGCATTTTCATATTCTTCTTGGATAAATAAAAATAGATGGGAATCTCACCCTATGTTTATAGCCGACAAAAATAACATCCTAACTCACAAGTATTAATTACGAGTGCTTAGGCTAGTCTTTTATCAATAAAAAGCTTGCTGGAAATTTACTTTTTATTCAATTTTCTGAATATAACAGTTGCTGAAATAAATGTAAAGACACCAAGATGATAATCAAGACAGATGAGACATAAAGAAATCCTTTATTTCATTCCAATTCACCAAAGAGTTGTTCTTTTACAAAATTTCATGAAGAAATTTAGGACCAAAGTCAAACTTAGACATCCCCGATGGAACATACAAAAGGACCTCTGACAAAAAATAAAAAAACTGAACTCTAAAAACTGGATCAACTTGCCACAGATTGTTGCCCACTCGACTTTGCACAATAGCTTTTGTCAGTCATGAAAACTAATTAAAAAACAGACAAAGTCTACACAAACTATCAAAGATATATCAACACCTCTGAAAAACAAGTGTTTGAATGATGTAATTCAACCCCAAATCTTGTTGTCTACAATAAGACCCTGCTATCATAAAAAAATTTAGCCTTGTGATAAATTAAGGTATGAATGAAAACTGAACTATCTCAGCATAAAATCAAAGAGAAAACCTTAGTATGCTTCTCCTTCTATACTCCTCTTGTTCCTCCCTTTCCTTTTTCCTTTAAACAAATTTGAATTGGTTGAAGTAGTTGAACCAACTCATTATTTAAGTTAATTAAAAGACTTAACCAACTTTTAGTTAGGGGGAAAAGTAATAATCATAATAAGGGTTATAATAAATAATAACTAGTAGGTGGGACCCCTTGTCACTCCCTTTAGCTCTTAACAATCATAACATAACTAGTTAGTCACACCTCCTTGTGACTCCCATCATCATATCAACATTTGACAATTTAGCTCATGATATTTGAAAATATTTTTCAAAAAAATATTACGCATATGTCCCAAAATAAAACGTGTTGTCCAAACCCCGGATGGGGTGTCAGGGAGGGCGACGTGGCAAGATCTGAACGAGGGCGATGGGCAGCATGGCATGGAGCCACGTGATGGGCTCATGCCACAGCCCACCACCCCACTCGGCGTTTAATGGCGTTTTAAACTGATGCGAGGGTGCATTAACACACCAGTCCTTTCCTCCTCGCCGCGAATTTGAATTACGCCATCCATTATGTTTAGCATTCACCTCTGTATGCAGGCTGCAATGCTCTTCTCTTTACAGCGCAGGTCTACCTCTGATCCCTCTCACTGGTGCAATGCATTCCTGGTCTTCTCCTTACACCGAGTGCCCTTCCTTTTCTCAGTCCACTGTACAGAACTCTCCATGACTCGACCCCGAGGAAGACCGAGGCGAGGCTCCCCTTGGAATCCTCGAAGACCCTCGATCACACCTCCTGATTCAACCTCAGCTGACTCTTCCCCTCCACGACAGTCCAGGCCTATCCCTATCTCTTTGCATGCCCCGCAACTCAGCTCCATGGCTATCATCTCGCGTACACCAATCTCAATTTTGAGGCTTTCTCACGACCTCTCAGCGGTTCCTTCCAGCTCCACAGCTTTCGGCGACCCGTTGGGCAACCTGGGAGGTGACCCCTATCATCACAATGCACCCAAGAGGGAAGGTCCTTGTTTCCCTGAGAGCGTTGACAGGATGCAGTTCGCAGAAAGCATGGCTATCTTGCATGATTTGGTATTTGAGCTTCGACAAGAGATAGTGAACTTGCAATACCGTGTCCAAGCAATAGAGGGGAAGGTGGCCAGCTTTATGCAAATTCTCTCTTCTATGCACGAGGCCTTATTCAGGGCCACTGGTGACACCAGCCCCAAAGAGAACCCCGCGACCGCTAAAGATGAAGCTCAGGACAAAATGCAGACTCCAGAGGCAGTAGGCAGGAAGCAGGAGGACAAAACGCAGACTCCAGAGGCAGCAGGAAGGAAGCAGGAGGAGCGCAAGGACGACAACATGGACCCTGCATGCACCGAAGAAGCTGGCGAGCAATGGGACTATGGCGTGACATACATCGAGGAAGAGCCGTGGCCAGGCGACCTCTCAGCCACCTGGCCCAGCTAAAGGCCAAATGTCTAATTTTTAGAGTATGTCTATTGGCTTAGCTTCTAGACCTGAAAAGATAAACAGTGTTTCTTCTTTTTGTTGATGTTTTAATGCTAGACTTGTTTAGTCAAGGAACTGGTTGGGCTAGCTGGATTGGTTTCCCCATGCTGGGGCAGTCCAGCAATTGTAGCCCGAATCTAGCTGTATTTTGGATCTCTGTTTCAGACTTTCGAAGGATTTAATATAATATTACCTCTTACTTAAAAAAAAAATGTGTTGTCCAAAAAATTCTGAAGTCAAATGCCATCAAAAATACATAAAATAAAACTCAAAATCCATATTTCCTACTTTGAGATGCAATATTTCCTTGATTGCCGCTCTCACCTTTCGATTTTCCTGAATTTACCTTTGGCTACACTGAGCCTTTAGGCCTAATCTCGCCGATCACGTGGGAACAATTGTCCCTCAAATGCATCTGGGAAGACACGGATTTGTCAGAGCCATTGGAGGGTGAGGAATGGGCAACAATGGATTTTCCTTTGTCAAGGGCATGGTGGGCCTTGGTTTTCAACCTTTTTCTAGCATGAGAGGACTGCACTGGTGAGTGGGGGGCAACTTGGATAATGGGGTTAATGCAGGTAGGGATAAATTAGGCCATCCACGATGTTGGGAGACTGTTGGGTAGACAATATCTTGCCTTCCATCATTTTCAGGAACCTTCGGTTATAATGAGATGTGAGGAGGCACAGGGATACCATGAGCTTGCGGAACTTGGAAGAGAGGCCTTTTGGGCCTAGGTTGGACCACTCCTTTCTCAATCCAATTGAAAAATCTAGCCTGAAACAATTGGCCAAGCTATTGTGAGTCGGCATCAAAATGTATGGAGAACCTTGGCCTTCTTGGGCCTTTGTTCCAGTTACCTTTCCCTCGGTTCCCTCAACGATAGTTACCTCAGCTGAAAAAACTCATTCCTGCATGCATCATTGATTAACAAATAGTCTTTTAAATAACCATACATGACAACTCTTAAAATATGAAATAGATTTGGCTCAACAATGTATCATACTCATGCAATCCAATCCATACAATTTGTGTAACTATTTATCAATGAGCAGGGGGTGAATAAAGGGTCTTGGGATATGTGAGGGTTTTGTATTGAGCAAAAAATGATATGATGAGGGGGAAAAAATATGGTTACTTCTCAAAGACAACAACAATCAACTGCAAACCAAAGAAAACATCACTGTAATTCAACCAAGACACTGCTACTGCCAACTGCTTCAAGACACATTTTTTCTCGACTGTAATCAATTTCAGAACAAGGAGTGAAAAATGAATGTGGGAAGGCGATGGGATTGTAATTAGTGAAAATTGAAATAATGGTGGGGAATGGGAGCGAGTACTGTTCATAAAATTAATTAAGTAATCCATATAACCATTTTGAAAAAGAAAATACACCAACCAAATGACCATTGTGATCCAATAACAACTACTGTGTATTAACTAGTTCACTGTTCATAACCAAATATTTACACAGTGTCAACAATCAAAACAATATGCATTCCACAACAATATGTAGGGGAGCTTTGTTTTCTCCCATTTATCCATAAGAAATTTCCAAATAAATACACAGTAAATTATTTTCACTTTGCTCATCAAATGCAGGCATAAAAATCATGCTCGATTATGTCTTTACATTTGTTTAATAATTAAATTGCAATGTGGTCATACTGTCACAACACTCGTGCCTGACACTGTTTTAGAATGCATGAAATTCATTTAAAATACCCAATGGACAATCAACCAATGATCCATATTCATCTTGCAACAATCCTATCTTGTCATTTAAACACCCAGACAACCAATCACCATTTCAACTCACACTATGTTGGAAAAAATACAACCATTCGACAAAACAAAATTTCATTTCTTTGACTGTACATGTCCAATATTTCTTTGACTCTAAACATTTAAAATGTTGTTCTATCCATCTAATCCAACGAGGCATCAACAACATACCTGACTTCATAATACAAATAATTTAATTGCAACAAAGCCATGTTTAAAACTCTGTGGCTATCTTTGAGTGCGCAACCAAAAAATATCCATAGCATACATAGTGGGAAGCCATACCATAAACACCACAATGCAACATTCCCATTTGGAAAATTTAAACACATAGTCAACCTATCGTGTCGAGTTATCAATCCTCTACAAGGAGATAGAAACATAATTTCTTAAATCAATCAAACTGTAACAAATCATACTGTGTAAAAACTTGTGCCCGTTCTTGATGTCACAATCAAATAATCATAATGTATACAGTGGGTGGAAATTCCATAAGCACCCCAATTTCAATAATCATTTGGCCATTAAAAACACTCCATTACAATAATCATTGACTCATTCTTATAGGAATGCCACTCATACCAATGTATCAAGCGCGAAGCATCATTATGCATTGATGAATTAAAAATAGTGATAGGTTATCAATTTAATAAACATAAGGACAATGACTATGTATTTGATCTAACAACTCATTCCAATTAACCATGCTGAGCTTATCCACCCAATAATAACAATTGCAGTGACTAGATGCCAAAACCAACACCACTGTCATACAATCAACGAGGCGAGCCAATAATCAATTCTACACCAATCCATAACAACCAATAGTAAACCCGACATGCCACAACAATATTCTCTACCAACCCTCAAGCTTGAGGAGTCGAGGGTTTGTTCTTTGGACCAACACAGGGACGCTAGAGTAGACTCCTCTCAATGGTGAAAACCTCCGAGACCAACGATGCACACACAGAGAAAACCACAATTCATTTTGTGGACATGTGACAAATCCTGCGACAAGAGAGGCTATGAACAGAGGAGCAAGGCTCCAATTAGGCCTGGTAATGATACTTAACACACAAGGGGTATAACCCTCATGGCTCTCTAGTCAACCAACTACAACTCCGAGGTGCAAATAGGGCCGAGAAGAAGTAATATAACCCACCATGTGACCATTAATAGTGACAACAACCCAATTACCAAGTGAACAAAGTGTAGTGATACAAAGCGCTTCCAATCATTAAACCCCATGAAAACCAAATCCTGGGTATGGTGATATGAATGCATGAAGAAAACCAGCCAGTCAAGACCAAACAAAACCCTCCAACTAAACCAACAAGAATGAGAGAGAGCCTTTATGGCTGCTAACACCTAGGATAACCAATAACATTGTGACTTTAACATCATTGTGGAGAAAACCATCAACGCTTCATTCTAAAAACCACGATTTTACACGGTTGCAATACTCAAGGAAAGAACAACTCATACATTTGAGCCAATATCCATTTCATAAATAGAGAAGACTCATGGATGGCCAAAAAAAGAGATACTTGTAATCCATGCACTTAAAACGAGAGCTAGCCAAGCGGTTCCTCCCTGCTTGAAAATCGGATCATAACCACAACAACAAGGTTGAACAATAGCCTGACTAGGGTGGCGACCAACACAAGGAGTAAGGGTGACGTGCAGTAAATGTACGTTGCCTCCACCCACAGTCAATTAATTCATTAGTACACACTAGTCATTAATCCATTAACCATTCATTTAAACCATGCATTGGAATTGACATCTATTACTTGTCAAACGCTCCACCCACATCATACCTTCCATTGCCAACTTGACCATACTACATATCAACTATATAATTCAATTAAGTAAACCATGTATCGAAACCATCACCAATAGCGTGACCATATAACATTTCTAACTTATGCCATAACATAAATCAACCATGTCCCATATAACTCAACAAATCGCTAACCATTAGCTTATTGCTAGGTTTAAATAATGACCATTAAAATTCAATGCATGTAGAGTAGCATATAGCATAGTTTAAATTATTCCCTTCACATTTGTTGCATTGATTTCATTTCTTTCCAATTGATTGTATATGTTGTTGCTTACATGTTTATTATGCAGGTCTCCTAGTAATAGATCCCAATAACAGATAGCAGTGATAACAAGGATAACATAGGCCATTGTAAAATAAAACTTGAGCCTAGAGTAACAGAAAAACACAGAACATGCCTTCTCAATCGCCAATAAACCAAGATTATATCACCATGTAAGTATTGTCAAACAATAGCACAACATCAAATAAGCACCAGACCTGATCTCCAATCTACAAGGGGGTCCCGCCTACTAATATTATTTAGCTTTTATAATAATAGGATTTAGCAACACTTTGTGGCAAAACTTCGTTGTGATTTTTAATCATCAACACATTGTTTCACTTTAAAGGCTTAAAACTTACAATTTTTTTATACTAGTACCATCCAAGTTACTCATTAAATCTACTCTCAATAACAAGGATTTCCACTTCATTAAGGTATTTCTTAATCTCACAACTCAAATTCCACTGAAGACTCCTTAGCATTATTTTTTGATACTAATAATCTTATTAAATATTTTATTAAAAACATGTGTATCATATCTAAAGGATAGAAGTTCCATGTTTATTAGGTCATCTTGAATTTAGTAGGAATTTTCTTGATCATGTTCCTCAGTAGATATTTTCTCAAGAACATGTTGATTATATCTAGAGGAGAGGAGATCCACACACACACACACACACACACACACACACACACACACACACACACACAAGATATGGGAATTGATAACTCACAAGAGTGACTTGGGATAGGTCCAAGATTAAACCAAATCGTTGCCACTATAACCCAAGGGTACACCCAATAGCCCACAGTCTAGATATATCAATAACTTATGACTTAGCAAGGATCGAGACATCTGGAGACACACCCACTTTTTTGGGTTCCCACTCGTGATGGGGTGCCTACCCTTCTAGCCATATTTATTAGTTCATATTAAATTTAAATTTATTAAGACATTTCTTGGTCTTACGAACATGTTCATCATATGTATGGAGAAGAAAATCTCCATATTTATTAATTATTAATTTTATTTCATAGTTCTACAAATGGTCTTTATTGTTTTTATACAAAGCTAAACTTCCCATAACGTTTTGATTTAAACAAATTAAAATACCAAATTTAATATATAAAAAGTCTCTTTACTAATAAATATCCATCACACTACCCATATAAAAAATTAACCTTGTTACAAAGCTTAGACATCAAATCAAACTTATCAAAATCACCTTAAAAATTGTACCTAATACATGATCTTAATGTATTATTCTCTCAAATTGTGTATAGTTAGTATTGACAAACCCCAAATTAATGCTAGGAAGAACTCATGACTTGGTAAGGGCATAGATGTTTGAAAACACTCTCATATGGGGGTTCCATGTTAGGGGATTCCTACCCTTTCAGCCTCATTACAACAAACCAATATTAATCAATAAACATGTACAAACTCTACCCCCTTTAGTGTGAACATGTGAACCTCAAAAAAGGAAAAAATAAATACATGTTAATAACCATTAGGCCACTCAAACCCACTATTGTGAATTACAAGAATACTTTCTTACATTCAGGGTATATAACTTTGTTTAGGATAGTTGAGGATGCTTTATTTTGATGTGAGCATAATACCTTTTCTTGGATATTCATTTCTTCATTGCAAAGAGTAGATGACAATGGGAAAGAGATGTGAGCGAGTGTGCTAACATGAATTCCTCCATCCTATCGGCCGATCCCTCAACAGATTTCTCAAAATGATTAGTTCGACAAACACTAAGGCTCCCCTAGATTTACTCAGTAAGGATTGAACCCTGGAGAGCTTCATCCTTGAATTCTTTTCCAAATTTAAACACCACAATAATTTCAATATCTACTACAGTCTTGTCTTGCTCATGGATGTGCGACAACCCACCTTTACATTTCAATATTATTTATACTACGGTTCTGTTAATGATTTTTTTTTCTTTTTCTATGGCTTTGTTATTGATTTTTTTTATGGCTATGTTAATGATCTATTTTCTTTGATTTCGAAAACATTGAAATGGAAGGTTTTCATAGAAAATCAAAGTTAGAGTCCCTCCTATACTGCGATTTGGAAACAAATTGTTGAAAAAGTTTGTGATTTAAAAATGAATTACTTTATATTTGTTTAAGAGGTAGATTAGGAGAAAATTAGAATGGAGGGTTTTTAAGGGTGAGGGTTTTTTAGACAATTCTTTGTAATTTTGATCTACAGGCCTAGTTAGTCAACGAGTCTTGCTTGGAACAATCAATAAAGGGAGAAACTTGTAAATTATATGGGAATCAAATGTATTTTACACAATACAAGAAGAGAACCTTGTTGGCAGTGGTTATACTAGTGATACTCTTTGTTGTAGGTGAATCCCCCTACAGACAAGTGGATTCCCTCTTGGTCTCTAGACTCCTAAGGCCAAGAGAGAAAAGTTCTTAACATGGTGATCCAGGTGGATATCGGTGGCCACCCACCTTTTCTAAATGGCTCAAAACAGTTTTCTGGTAATTTACTATTTTTAGCAGGTTTTAACTTCCGAGACCATTTTGAGGGCCCAAATGAAGGTTTTTTGAGATTGAGGTTCTCAATGATAGCCAAAGGAATATTGAGCCCCCAAAATGAATCTCCTCGATGATACCTTTCCAACGAGATATCACACACCTAAAACAGAGATCGTATGCAAAAGTTATGACCCTAGGAAGTTGATGTACTCACTTACCCAAACGGGGCCCACATGACTTTTGGCGCTTCATCTCCTAGGGTTAGGTTTTTGGATGTCTAGGGTTTTTTGAATTCCTGCTTATTGTAAAAATGCCTCCAGAGCCTCATTGTAATAATCTTCTTGTGAATGAGAGTAGCCGTCACATCTCTTCTCAGAGATAAGCTGCCACCATTCTAGCAAGTCTTTCACTCTGTATTTTTACAGTCTCTGTACATTTCTTTCATTAATAGAAATCGTGTATTACTGTATATCTGTGTTTATGGTTGCATCTCTGATACATTTCTGTTATATTATTGAATATCTGCAATATCTTTGTGCATTTCTTTATTATACCTCCGCTCTAATTTCATGCGGAAAATAATTCAGAATAGTGGTATCAAAGTAGGCGACTCTTGATCATTTTTTCAGTTGGGTCTCAAGGTTATCTCTCTTGAGGACAACCGCTCTCGCACACCCAAGAAATCCTTAGTGGCGGAAGAAAAGAAAAATGACAGAGTAGATGATCCTATCAGTCTGTTGCTTGAGCAAGCTCTCACGCGACAGAGGGATGAAATGATGGAGAATTTTTCCCACATCCTTTAATGCCTGCCGATAGCAACATGCACATCTTCATCAAGCGACCACTTTGGAGGCACCTCGCCTTTCAAGGTAGAAGTTAATTTTGATATTCTTGTATTTGAAGGACAGATAGATGCAGAAGCCCTAGACAAATGGTTAAATCTGCTAGAAGGTTATTTCTCTATTCACAAATTTTTCGACAAAGAAAAGATCATCTTCGCACTCTTTAAGGCTCTCCCCATGTCAAACATTGGTGGGAAATGTATTGGGAGTAGAGTTCCACAGAGGAGTTTGAAATATATGGGGCCGATCCCACTTAGGATTTTTTTGTGGATATGGTAAAGGAACAGTATTACCTTGTTGGAAACTATGAGGACCAATACATGAGATGGACCACACTGCGGAAAGAGAGGGGACAAGCAGTTCCAGAGTTCACTAATACCTTCCATACCTTGTGCACCAAGATGGGTATCAAAGACTCTGAGTGACATTTGGTTCTAAAATACCGTGGGGCTCTACACAGATGCATCATGACTGAAATGGATTTTTTGGACATCTCATCACTCAATGCTGCTTATCGATATGCTGTTAAAATCGAGCAGAAATTTAAGCACTAGAACAAACGGGATTTCAGATTTGTAAATACGAAACAACCAAAGTATGACAAAGACAACCCTAACAAACAGTCTCCTGAAAACCAGTCCAAGACATAGGAAAAGAAGGGTCACGGGAAGACAAAGAAGGACATCGGAAAATGGTGCAATTTCCATAAAATCCCTTGGCACAACACCGATGAATGTCGCTCAAAATAGTCATTGGTGGCCGAGATCAAAGACAAGGAGCCGAACCCTGATTCAGAATCCGATTCTGAAAACACTGGTAAAGGATAGATCATTGACACAGACCCCATTGCTATTTTCGCAACCACATCAATTCAACTAGAAGAAACAACAAATCCCAAAGATGGGGAGCACCTTTTTCATTCACAGATGTGGGTGAAGGGGACCTCGCTGCATTTTATTGTTGATAGCGGAAGCCATAAGAATCTCATCTCAGCAGAGGTCGTCAAACAGTTGGGATTGTCGACAACACCACACCCACAACCATACAACATCGGGTGGCTTCGCCAAGGATGAGAGCTCCGTGTCAGCCAACAATGTAGATTGTCATACGACATCCAACCCTTCAAGGACGAGGTATTATGTGATCTTTCCCCACTGGATGTCTGTGATGTTCTCTTGGGCCAACCATATATGTGGAAGCGCCATGCTGTTTATGAGTCTCGACTCCGTAGTGTCATTGTTACTTTGGGGGGTCATCTCTATAGAATACCAGAGGTAGTTCCAACTATTGTTCCACCAAAAAAGTGTCGCAAGGTAGTATCTCATACTGCGAAATTTAGCTTCTTCACAATCTGTTCAAAAGGCAAACAGAAGGACACTGCAACCACTATAGTCTCGCCCCCTACACCTTCTATCCAACAGAAGTAGGTTGACAAGGCTGAAACAAAGTGCAAAGATTCCTTCTGCACATCTTCCTCTCATGTATCTCGACTTGTTGAACAGCCTCAACCTCAACAAATTCGTGGCAGATTTCCACAAACTGAGCAGTGCGATGTCTCCAACAAGACAAGCAACTCACCAAGATGCAGATTCAACAAACGCTTTTCCCTCTCCCCCAGGAACTCAAGGCAATGGATACCATTGCTTCCTAAGGAGGGAGGATTGATCCAGGTGGATATCGGTGGCCACCCACCTTTTCCAAATGGCTCAAAATAGTTTTCTGGCAATTTACTATTTTTAGCAGGTTTTAACTTTCGGGGCCATTTTGAGGGCCCAAATGAAGGTTTTTCAAGATTGAGGTTCTCAATGATAGTCAAAGGCATGATTGAGCCCCCAAAATGAATCTTCTTGATGATACCTTTCCAACGAGCTATCACATGCCTAAAATGGAGATCATATGAAAATGTTACGACCCCGGGAAGTTGATGTACTCACTTACCCAAACGGGGCCCACATGACTTTTGGTGCTTCATCTCCTAGGGTTAGGTTTTCGGATGTCTAGGGTTTTTGGCATTCCTACTTATTGTAAAAATTCCTTCAGAGCCTCATTGTAATAATCTTCTTGTGAATGCGAGTAGCCGTCACATCTCTTCTCAGAGATAAGCTACCACCATTCTAGCGAGTCTTTCACTCTGTATTTTTACAGTCTCTGTACATTTCTTTCATTAATAGAAATC
>ML796760.1:12022-47467 GCA_009831015.1 Picea engelmannii
TACCGTCGACCACATCCTACAACAAAACTGATGACCTCAAATAGTAACTAAGTAGACGATTAAAGGAAATGATAAACCTAACTTACACCTTAAAAAAATATGGTTATTTATGGGATTGATTTTAGATCTTTTAGGGATTTCATCCTTGGACTTGTACTACCCCAGATGTTTCCCTACACCGTAGTTGAATAACCTTCACCAACACAATAAATTGACATAGTCAGAGATGAGAATATGTATAGAATGTTGGATTATTGATTATATTGATGTAAATATCTTACCAAACCCCTTCAAAATTGAATGAGGAAGGCCTCTTTACAACATGGAATCCAAGAACAGTTCATGGAAGCGGTGATTAGATTTACAAATGAATAAAACATCACAAAGAAAAACACAACAAAATGGGTGGTTCCATTCGTGGAAGTTGTGATTAGATTTGCAAATGAATAAAACATCACATAGAAAAACACTAAACCTATTATTGTATTGAGTGAGTGGTTGGCTCTTTGGTTGAATAAGGTAGTGTCACTACAATATAATTTGCATCATGGAATGACTAGTTATTCACTAGTTGGGGGACTGAGAAATCTAGACAATAGGATTCGATGAGGGTAGTTTCTTACTTATATAATTAGCTTACTCATGTACGATCAATGGGAACATGTACGATTAGTAGGAACTAGTGGTTATTTAGGAGCTTAACTAATTGGTTGTAATATGGATCGGTTCTATTCTCTATCACTTTTAAGGTCTCCCTTTATTATAACGGTTTTCTATACCCAACAAAATGAAACTCATCCACATTGTCGATATTCCTAACAAACACAATATTTTGTCCCATACCTCCATGCGAGGGATCTGGATCAATTCACGTTGAATCCAAGCGTTGTGATATGTAAGGTATGCGCCAAATTCTTCATTGTTTGGAAGTTATAATCCTTGAAAGTTTTGGGCCTATACATTTTATAACCAACACTCATTGAACTACTTCTTTTTTTATGTTGAATCATTAATTTACCAACGTAGAAGATCCTGGGGGCTCCGGTGGTAGATACAGGTAAGACGCACATAGAGCACAAAAAGAGGAGGTTGTCATAGGTTGTAAGCTTTTATTGTTGAGACTTTATTGTCTTTGAATATAATGGCATGTTCTTTGCCTACTCTTCCGACTCACATGAATTTATCCTTAGAAAAAATTAGGGTATTCTTAAATCTATAATTACCTATTGAATTAATTCAATTTTTTGTTCCCAAATGTGTGTTTCAGGGTCAAGCTCACTCACCTTTCCCAACTTCGCCACATCATGCTCAGGATCGACAACGAGATCTTCACCCACAGAACCAAGTCTAGGTATGGAAAGGAAACCTTCTATGTGATGATGATTTGGACACAGTCAAGGGCCACATACTCCATGATGCGGGGGTTCCAAGGCGTGTACCCCAACGGGTAGAGGCAGAAAATTGAGCACAAAATATTTGTGTGGTACCCCTCGAATAGCTTCCGCTTCCGTTTTATATTATCCTGTTTTGCTGAAACGTTTTCCATATCTTTGGACATTAGGACGTAGAGCTTTTAACACTACAAATGTCTATATTTTGATAAAAGTAGTTACATAAAACCACAAGTTATGAAATGGACCCAATCTGTATGGTCTGTGTAATACAATGCTTTGTATGTGTATTATGATAAAACACACACACACACACACACACACACATAAGGCATTTCCAATGAATTTAAAACAAATAACACAGAATTACTGCTACCATACAGACTCCTATGGAATTGACAACAATTCATACATGCAACAGAACACATGATAACATTGCAAGAATCACATACATGCATAACATACAACATATCTTCTAATACATAGATCCATGCGGAAAATAACAATAATCCCATACATACAACATATATAGGCCATACTCATCAATATAAACATAAACAATACACAACATGTAATGAACATAGAAGTGGTACTTATCTTTTTATGGAGGACCACCAACTGTGTACAGACCTTCCACAAACCTCCCAGCCTTAGACCACACTGCTCATCACTCTCAGCAGTGGGTCACCCCCAAGTTGGGACTAAACTCCACTGGGCAAGGGATTCCTAGGCTAGGCAAGGTCAATAGGAAAGTCACACAGTTTAAGAGGAGGGATTCTCTCCCAGGAGCCACTTATTCTCACTTCTCATAGACTCTCATTCCCCACATGTCTGTCCCACCCCAGGAGTATATACCTTCACTGTCACATAGTCCATCGACTGCTCCACCTCCCTTCTGAGGCTTCAGCAACAGGTCGGGCCGGAATTCTCAGAGCTCTGTAGCAGCTACGTGACTCCCTCCAGGAGAACTCACTTCCTCAACACTCTCTCACATGGAGAGAGTTTCTCACAGGCCTGACAACCTACTTCTTCAATCCACAACAACCTCTCTCACCTAGAGAGAGAGTTTCTCACAGGCCTGACAACCTGCCTCTTCAACCACGAGCTTGACAACCCACCTCTTCAAACCAAAATAGAAAAGTCCGGTAAGGAAAGGGACGTCTCAGTAAATTATAGAGGTGCATGATGGCCATGGGTTTAGAAATGGCAGAATTGGATGATTGCATGATTGCTCAGTTCATGAGTGAACTCGTGAGGAGAGATGGGGCATACTGGTCTAGCATAGAGAATATTGTGAGAGCGTGAGAGCCCAAAACTGTTTATGCATGAACTTCTCACTCCCCTGAGTGAGTGAGTGATTCCCCCCTTAAAACTATATGTGCCTGAGCTAACACATGTCGCTCATGAAGCACGTTCCTTTCCATTTGGAAGTTATTCTTTCTTCCCAAAGGAAGTTAAGATATAAACATATCCTTCTAATCAACTTTTGGAATAATAATAAATTATTATTCTCTTGGACTTAAGCCCTTAGGCTTAGCCCCTCTTTCCAACCTCTCATCCCCCTCTCCCTTAGCCAACCTAGTGGATCTTAGTCCCCCATACTCTTTCTTCGTGATCAGTCTACACGCAACGATGTTTTTATATTAATAATATGAATATTTGCATGTACAAAACATGCTCCTTGCCTTTAACACCTAGGCTCTCCGGCCTAATAAACACATAATCCCATAGCTTATAATTGCTTGTCTCACCAACCTACAAAACATGTTACAATTCATAAATACAACTGGGGATCATCCTTGGGGATATTACAATCCCCTCCCCTTATTTTTGCACTGTCCTCAGTGCAACTTAGTTACACAACATCAGCAAGATTTTTAGAATCTTCAAAAAGATGTGGGTATTATGCCTGCATAGCATACTCATGCTCACATATCATGTCCTCAGTACTAGGTCCACTGGAATTTTACAATCCCTATGGATCGATTCTAGAGATGCTTGCTCTTCTGGTCCAATATGTGCACCGGATGCACTTGCAAGACGCCTTCTTGCTCCACCTGAATCACATTCCAATCAATAACATGATTAGCATCAAGGATATAATTCTTAAGCAATGAAACATGAAACACATTATGTACAGTCATGGATGTAGGCAGTGCAAGCATATATGCAACTGGTCCAATCCTTTCTAGGATTTCAAATGGTCCACAATATCTAGCTGCCAACTTGGAACAATTTCCCAGCTTCAAGGAACTTCTGTTGGTTTTCACTTTCAAAAAAACATGATCACCCACTTTAAACTCCATGTGGGTTCTTGTCTTATCACCGTAACTTTTCTGCTTTTCTTGGGCAGCTTTCAAATTCTTCTTAATCTTCAACATTTTCTCTTTCATTTCCTTGAGCAACTCTAGTCCAACCACTTCCCTATCAGTTGGGTTGTCCCAGCTTATTGGTGTGTTGCACTTTCTACCATAAAGTGCTTCAAACGGGCTCATCTTCAATGATGCTTGATACCCATTGTTGTAGGAAAAATCTACCAAGTGTAGGTATTCTTCCCATTTAGATGGTTTGTCCATCACATACATCCTTAGCATGTCCTCTATCACTTGGTTCACCCTTTTTGTTTTCCCATCAGACTCGAGATGATAGGCTGTGATGAAGTTCAGATTTGTTATGAACCCTTTGAATAGCCCTCTCCAAAACTTTGAGGTAAATGTCAGGTCTCTGTCAGACACAATTGTCTTGGGAAGACCATGCAATCGTGATACTTCCTTCATGTAGATATCAACAACATCAGTTGCCTTGTGATTATTTTTCAATGGCATAAAATGGGCAACTTTCGTAAGCCTATCCATCACCGCCATGATGGAATCATGTTGCTTGCTTGTTCTGGGAAATCCTATGATGAAATACATTGTCACCACTTCCCACTTCCACTCAAGAATGGGTAAAGGTTGTAGCAACCTTGTTGGGTGCCTATGTTCAACTTTGACCTTCTGACATTCCATACATCTGGCGATGTATTCTACAATTTCCTTCTTCATACATGGCCAAAAGTAATGGTTCCTGATTGCTGCCATTGTTTTATGATATCCAGGGTGTCTAGCATAAGGTACATTATGCATTTCTTTCAAGATCATAATTCTCAATTCCTGGAAATTAGGTACATAAATTCTATTTTTGTACATAAGTGTTCCATCAGCTTCCAATTTATAATCTTCAACTTTCTGCTACATTTTACCTTGCTGCAATTTTGTTACCAATTCCATGTACTGCAAATCTGATTTTATAGCCTCCACAATTCTTTCTTTTAAACCTGATTGGTACATGTTAATGGTTGTAGCATGTAACTCGTGCAGTCTCGTGTTGAGTGCATCAACCACTTTGTTCTCCTTTCCTTTGATATGCTTGATATCAAAGTCATACTCACAAAGGAATTCCAACCATCTACTATGCCTAGCATTCAAGTTTGGTTGATCAAACAAATACTTCAGACCATTATGGTCTTTCCTCAGTTCAAACCTCCTTCCCATGATGTAGTCACTAGTGCCTCCATTTCTTCAGGGCGTGCACTATGGCTTCCAACTCCAAATCATGAGTTGCATAGTTATTTTCATGTTCCTTCAACTTTCCAGATTCATAACATACCACAAATCCATTCTGACCGAGGACTCTCCCCAGTCCTTCTTTACATGCATCTGTACACACTAAAAAATATCCATTCAGATCTGCAATCCTCAGGATTGGAGCATTGGTTAACAGTTGCTTCAAATGTTGGAAGCTCTTTTCACACTCTTTTGTCCACTGAAATTTTACCCCCTTCCTTTGCAATGAAGTGATTGGGTGAGCAATTTTTGAAAACCATGCAATGAATCTCCTATAATAGCCAGCTAGACCCATAAAGGATCTAACTTCTGTCACATTCTTAGGTGTTGACCATCCTCTAATGGCCTCTATCTTCTCAGGGTCCATTGTTATCCCTTCCTCTAAAATGATATGTCCCAAATAATGAATCTACTTTTGATCAAGTGAGCACTTTCTCAATTTGGCATACAGTTGATGCTCTCTTAGCACTTGCAAAACCATCATCATATGATGTTCATGCTCTTCCTCCAACTTGGAATACACTAGGATGTCATCCAGAAAGACTATGACAAACTTGTCTAGATATTCTTTGAATACAACATTCATTAGGCACATGAAAACAACAGGTGCATTTGATAACCCAAATGGAAACACTATGAATTCATAATGACCATACCTTGTTATGAAGGCAATCTTGCTGATGTCTTCATCCTTTATCCTTACATGATGGTACCTTGACCTGAGATCTATTTTTGAAAATATCTTGGCATCCTTCAACTGATCGAAGAGATCATCGATCCTTGGCAAGGGATACTTGTTATTTATAGTAACTTTATTCAACTGTCTGAAATCGATGCACAATCGCAATGTCCCATCTTTCTTCTTCACGAACAAGACTGGGGCACCCCAAGGTGACACACTTGGGCGTATATACCCCTTCTTCAGAAGTTCTTCAAGCTACATTTGCAACTCCTTCAGCTCTGTTGTACTCATCTTCTAAGGAGTTTTTGACACTGGAGCTTCTCCAAGCATCAATTTTATAGAGAAATCAATATCTCTCTCTAGGGGTAGTCCCGATACCTCCTTGAATACATATTCAAAATCTTCCAGGATTTCATGGTCTTCACTATTTGGCACCTTGTCCTTAGTTTCTTCCTCCATATGGGCTGCAAATATTTGACAACCCTTCCTGTAGCACTTTTTCAGCTGCATTGCTGAGATTTCTCTGATAGTCACGGCCCTTGGGATTCCCTGCACTTTCCTTGGGTTTCCTTCCTCATCCAGGCAAGTGAATGCCTTATTACGACAGTATAAGATGGCATGGTTCTGGTCCAACCAATCCATCCCAATTAGACAGTCATAGGAACCTAAAGGTCAGATGTTCAATTCATCCCTTGTGCTCAGTCCATTCATGTTCACCGGACGGGACTTAACCAACTCAACAACCTTTCTCTTGGCTCTTGTAGCCAGTTGCACTAACCAAGATTTTCCATTCTTTCTTCTTGGAAAATGCAAACTTTCCACCATTCTAGGATCTATATAACTATGACTAGCTCCTAAATCAATTAAAATAGCAATGGTTTGGTTGTTGATAATACCTTCCACTTCAATCATATGTGACTCATATTCTACTTGCTTGTTGTCCAGGGCTGCATAGATCCTTGGTACACTTTTTCCCATGTCCTCCATTGTTTCTGCGTACTAAACATTCTGGACAACTCTCACTTTGTCATTTCTATGGGGGCAATCTCTGTACCTATGATTTCCTTTACAACCCCAACATTCCATAGGTGGTTGTCTTGGCATTTTCCCACCTACTTCAGCCTTTATAGGCTCTCTAAAACCTGGTTGTCCTTGAGGGATATTTCTAAAAAAAGGATGGCTTAGTTCCCTTCTTCCTCTGACCCATCTTGAATTTCTTCTTGTCTTCCCAAGCTTTTTGGAAAGTTGGCTTTCCTTTATGTTGATCATATAGGTATTTTTCTCTCCTTATGGTTTATTCCATAGTTTTAGAATCATCATATTGGATCTTGTCACTAATGAAAGCTGGCAGTCCACTCAAATATCTTTGGATTTTGAAAGTCTCATCTTTGATGAAAGGAACATACTTCAAAATATCTAGGAATATTCTTTCATACTCATCTATTGTCATGCTTCCCAACTTAAGTTCAAAGAACTCTTTCATCTTTATGTCATAGTATCTCTTAGTCAAGTATTTCGTTTCGAAATACTTCTTGAATTCCCTCCAAGTAACATTTTTCTCTTTAATGTGTTGCACCTGCACAAGCTGGTCCCACCACATGGATGCCTTTCCTTTTAGTTGATACATTGCAATTCTCCCTTCTGCATGAGAGGAGTAATTATGCAGTTGGAAATATTTCCTCATGCCAAGCAGCCATGTCTCATCATCTTCCTCCTTCTTGTACTCTCCATCAAACATAGGAGGTTTAATCTTGTTCATTTCACCCTTCAGTTCATCCACTCTAGATCTCCTATGCTTTCTGGTAGGAGATGGGTTGAACTACTGTGTTCCCTCCTCTTGGAGTGCCCTTGGGAGTGATGATGGTGTCTTCCAACACTCCTTGATTTCCTCTTCTCATCAGGAAACTTGTGAGTTCCTGATTTACTGAAGTCACTCTCCTTATCCAATTTCTTTTCTATCCTTTCCAGGCTCTATATCAACTTTATGTTGAATTCTCCCTATTGTTCCCTGGATTTCATGAGCTTTCTGTTATCTTCTCGGTGAGTCTGGACATCTTTATGCAATCTTTCAATGATTTTCATCATGTCCAAGTTCTCGTCTTTTTCCTCTCCATGACCATGAGAGTTTGATCCTTATTTATCCAACTGATCATTTATTCCTCTAACTTCATCTTCCGGACTGTAAGCCTCTTGTGCATCCCCCATTTCTCTACACTCTGTGCTGATCCTTATCTGATTTAGTTGTTGTTTAACTTTGCAAAAACAATGTGCAGTCGACCGAAATTTGTCAGGCCATCAATCCTTAACAAATTCCACAGTATTCATAAACCAATTTGATTCAAAGAAAACTTTTATATTTCATTCTGCAATTCTCGATCAATCCCGCATATATTTTATTTCTGAGCTCTACTCTATTTTGCAATAATTTTCGGGCACTAGCCCCTTTCTCTTAGCCCCCAACCCATGCGACCACGGGCTGTGGCCAAGCGCTAGGTCGATAAGCACTTATTCGGGACTTCGGAAGTTCCTAACCCAAGTCACTGTAACTCCCCAAAGTGCTAAATGGGTGAACTCGCAAAGTGTGGGGAGTGGATCTACACTCCATTGTTCATCAACAACCAATGGTTGAGATGCGATATAACCCTCAACAACCGGATATGACTATTTTCGTATAGTGGCTAATCTTCACGCAAGTCTCATCGGCTGTGATCATCAGCGCTCAGATCGACGGATCGTAATCAATTCCACACCCCCCCCCTTTACCTTTCCTCTTTTAACGGTGGGGGGTCCCTCCACTGCATAACATAGCACAATTCTTCCGGAGAGTCCATTTTTCGGACTGCAGCATCTGGTGCCACGCGTCCTCTGGGCACCAGGGTTTCAATGTTCAAACACTAACATGTCACATCAATCTTTACGCCTTTCAAATTGCGGGGGCATGCATCAGTGATTTTGGAGTAACCAGCTTATCGCCCCGCAATTCCTCGGACGTTGACATGTAACCCCTCGGTAAAACCGTGGTTTGGATTGCGAGGCCGCCTTGGGGAATTAACTCCCATGCAACTTGGGTCCCCTCAATGCCTCCTGTTCATTGATCTTGATGTATCGTGATCAATGCTAGTGTGGGCCCATCGTATATTGACCTTTAACTATGTTATGTAACCTTAGGGCCCCACTAATCATGCTCATACAGAGTGCCATGTGGCAGAATACTAGCGGCTGACATGTGGCCCAATCAGATGGGTGACACGTGTCACGTTCCAAGTGGCATTTCAATATTCCACGGGTTTGAAATCCACTAACATGTGGCACACAACCCATGTGTCCACGTCAATCCAAGTGATGTCATGATGAATCACTACTTTTGCTCTTTGGGGCTTCGAAGCTTCGAGCTTCAGGAGTTCTTGCCCCAGCATACACTAATTTTCCCAAAAGCCAAAATCCCAAACAAGCCAATCTGCTGACACGTGTTCCTCTTGACGGACGGTCAGGATTAAATCCGGACTTTGGAGCTTTGGGCCTTCGACCTCTTCCACTCTATAACACATAACTTCGTCGAAGTCTCGAATTCTGAAGGACTTGCAGGTTAACCCTCCTGCACTTTTCTCCAAATCTAACGGTCGTGAATTGTCCTCCTTCTCCTGAACAAATCCTATGACCCCCATTAGTCTGCGTCCCAATACTACGTTAGTCATGGTTTTATAATACCGCTACACCTCCTGAGCTTCATAACATGACCAAGATAACCTCTTGGCACTTAGGAATGTTCTGAGGTTTGAAATTTGTTCCTCTTGACACAATTTCCACCTGAAACCTTGGTTCCAATGACCACTTATCCGACCCATCCATGCTCAGTGCTTGAACCTTGGCTCTGATACCATTTTGTGGAATCCCCAGAACACACACACACACACACACACACACATATATATATATAATGCGTTTCTAATGAATTTAAAACAAATAACACAAAATTACTGCTACCACACAGACTCATGTGGAATTGACAGTAATTCATACATGCAATGAAACACATGATAACATTGCAAGAATCACATACATGCATAACAAACAACATATATTCTAATACACAGATCCATGCGGAAAATAACAATAAGCCCATACATACAACATATACAGGGCATACTCATCAATATAAACATAAACAATACACATCATGTAATGAACATAGAAGTGGTACTTATCTTTTTATGGAGGAACACCAACTGCATGCATACCTTCCATGAACCTCCCAACCTTAGACCACGATGCTCATCACTCTCAGCAGTGGGTCACCCCCGCACTGGGACTAAAATCTACTAGGAAAGGGATTCCTAGGCTAGGCAAGGTCAATAGGAAAGTCACACGGTTTAAGAGGAAGGATTATCTCCTAGGAGAAACTTACGCCCACTGCTCACAGAATCTCATTCCCTGCATGCATGTCCCACCCCAGGAGTATGCACCTTCACTGTCACACATTCCATTGGCTACTCCACCTCCCTTCTGGGGCTTCAACAACAAGCCAAACCGGAATTATCAGAGCTTTGTAGCAGCTACGAGACTCCCTCCAGGAGAACTCACTTCCTCAGAACACTCTCTCACCTGGAGAGAGTTTCTCACAGGCCTGACAACCTGCTTATTCAATCCACAAGAATCTCTCTCACCAGGAGAGAGAGAGAGTTGCTCACAGGCATGACAACCTGCCTCGTCAACCACGATCTTGAAAAACCGCCTCTTCAAACCACAATAGCAAAGTCCAGTAAGGAAAGGGATGGATCATTAAATTAAAAAGGTGCATAATGGCCATGGGTTCAGCAATGGTAGAATTGGCTGGCTACATGCTTGCTTGGTGCATGAGTGAACTCGTGAGGAGAGATGGGGTAGACTGGTCTAGCATAGTGAAGATGGTGAGAGTGTGAGATCCCAAAACTGTCTGTGTGTGAACATCTCCCCCCCTTAAGTGAATGAGTGAGTCCCCCCTTAAAACTACATGTGTCTGAGCTAACACATGTCGCTCATGAAGTACATTCCTTTCCATTTGGAAATCATTCTCTCTTCCCAAAGGAACTTAGGATATAAACATATCCTTCTAATCATCTTTTGGAATAATAAAAAATTATTGTTCTCTTGGACTTAAGCCCTTAGGCTTAGCTCCTCTTTCCAACCTCTCAACCCCCTCTCCCTTACCCAGCCTAGTGAAGCTTATTCCCCCATACTCTTTCTTCGTGGTCGGTCTACACGCATCAATGTTTTTATATTAATAATATGAATATTTACATGTACAAAACAAGCTCCTGGGCTTTAACGCCTAGGCTCTCTAATCTAATAAACACATAAGCCCATAGCTTATAATTGCTTGGCTCACCAGCCTACAAAACATGTTACAATTCATAAATACAACTGGGGCTCATCCTTGGGGATATTACACTTCCTCTAGATTTAAATCAATCCAATGACCTACCCCCCAGTGAGAGTTATAACTACATATTATACTTCCATAGAAAAGTGACAACCAAGAAGCATACAAGCTATAGACTCAGAAGCACATCTACACATAGAGAACCATCCCTACCACTCAAAGGATATTTTAAGTAGATTGTCCCATGTTAACAACTTATTGGATATAGTTATCCAAACAAAACTTCTAGTATCTAATGGTGACCCGATCTTCCAAATTTTTTTCCACTATGATTTCTTGATTTGATATTGACCTTCTGTAAACATTGTCTCATATCCTAGCCTTGTTTTGTAGTACCCACCAACAAGATTTTTGGCTCAAACCAATTGGTCCTACTCCTCTTTACGAGTAATATTGTTGGTTGTCAATATTTGAACAAAGGTTTCCCATTCAACTACTTCTTGGTTCTCCAATCCTAGATCTATAGCCGCCATCCACCCTCCTCCCCACAAAAGGGACCCTTCTACTACACTTACATCAACCAAATATGTTTTATTTATATTTATTAGAGAAGAGCACAGACTAATAGACAACCTAAAGTCATCGCCACCACCAATCCATGGATCCAACACCAATCTAATATTTTTTCCATCTCCCACCTTCCATGCAAACTAGTTCATACAAAGTGGGAAAGATTGAATCAATTCTTTGTAGACTATAGACACATTAACAAAATAAAATTTAAGCACCCTGATCCACTCAAGCATTGACAAGGGATGACTATATTTATAAATGAGCACTTCCCACCATAATCGTATTCTTGTTATCATCTTCCATAAACTTTTGGCAGTCAATGCCTTAGGAAAGTGAAAAATGTTCTTAAGCCACAAACCCCCATATTTCTTAAGTTTTTCTAATCTATCCATATGACTAAGGTCGTCTTCTCCTTTTCATTCTTCTCGGTGCATACAAAATTGAATACCTTTCTCTTGATTTTATGTAAAATTCCCTTCGGAATATATGCCAAGGACTACCAATAAAATGAGATTTCCTCCAACACTGTCTTGACTACGGTTAATCTACCACCTATTGAAATCCATATTATGTACTGAGAGATATTGATAGTCGTTTAAGTTGTAGTCTAAATTTTCTACGAAATGACTCTTTGCCAGTGATATTTTCCAGGGACATTTGCTCGAAACCCGATGATAAATTGTTAGATCTGCATATATGAGTCATTATTTCTGTATAATCCGAGTGCCCCAGGGGTTTTTCAACATGATGATTCCATTTATAGATTCAGAAATGGATTTTAAACAACAAAAATAATGATTTCATGCAAATTTATATTGCTAGATTCCGACGAAAAAAAAACATTTCGTAGAACAGTTAGATAATGTCGTCATTTAATGTGACATTCATGAGTGCATAATTCTTTCTCGGTTTGATTTGTACTTATGAGAGTTTAATCTATCTTGGTGAATTTAAGTGAGTCATGCCCTACTTATGGGGATTAATATAAAACATAAATAATGGTCCTCTATGGAGATCCCATGAAAAAATTGCATGTCACTATCAATATGGAGAACAAAAATGTATAAATATTTATGTCATGAAATAACTTTGATACAAAAGTATCGGGTGTATTTATGATCATTGGTATCTATGATGACTACAATGAATATGAAATTGGTTTTATGCGAGTATTATGTGTCTTTTAAGTTCATCATCAAGCAAGCCATGTATTTGACTATTTCCTTTTCTAGCCCTCAAGTATAATAATGTGGGTTACCTAATAATACATAAACTAAGTTTTAATTGATAGTTTGGCATTGCATATTTCGGTACGATGGATCAATTCATTCACGAGGGAAAGGAGGGGTAACCTTATAAGTCTAACAAATACCATGTGACTACATACATGGGGTTTTTAATTATATTGTTGTATATTTTGGTTAATGGTAAATAATTGGAGGTAAGGGAATTTAAAACTATATGGGAGGACACATTTTAATTATTAACACAATTCTTTTGTGACAAAATGGTAAAATTTCCACAAGGAACTATTAATGATTAGTGATTATAAATTAAAGAGAAGGATGTGTTAATTTATAAAAATAAGGGTAATTTTTATAGGTCCATGAACAAGTGTTTGAAATTTCTTATTAAGCAACTACCCTTGACTTCACCCACTAGTCCAACCCCCAAGGAAATATCATAAATAAAGTTGAACTTTCTTATAAAGTCACGTGCAACACATTAGAATGTGGGAAATTTAGCCACAAATAAAATCACATATGTTAGGTTTCTACTTCACTGGGCTGAGAATGGATATCGGAAAAGTACTACTCACAAACATGTCCAGATTTCAATAAAAATAAGAAAGATCGCCAGAAAAGAGAAAAACATAGAAGGGGTAGTGATAGACACAACACATAATCATGAAGACAAATAAGAGAAGGTTTGTAGGAATATAGAAAAAAGAAACACAAAACACACATTGTCTATATTTATGAACCTACTCTCATTAAAGCTATACAAATAGATTTTGATATCTACCAATTCTCAAACTTAAACCTTGTCTCTAAGTATACAACCAACATCTCCAACAAAATGTACAATGTTCATAAAAAAAGAAGTCCATATATAATGAAAAAACAAAAAAATACACAACCGATCGAATAAATCAACTACAACAACAATCTTAAATATTAAATACTACCTATCTTAAATACTAAATACTAACTATCTTATATAGATAGATAAAAAAATATATTAGTTTGATATCTTATATAGTTAGATAAAAAAATATATTAGTTTGATGGTACATAGATCACTCTACATATATCATAATATGTCTCCAATATCACTGTGTTCAAATACAAGTGCACACACCAAGGAATACAACCCTTCAATCCATGTATGCCTGGATTTCGTATTTAAGCTTTTTAGATGAAAGGAACGTTGTTTTTCCCCTTGACTAGAGATGTGCACTTTATATTCGTTGGATATCTCCAACAATTTGGTACTGCTCAACTTTCAATGATATATTGTTATTATATCTTTATCTATTGCCTTTCCTAGCAATTTATATTATATTTGTACACATACCATTCATTGCTATGAAACCCAAGTACTTAGAAGTGATTTGATAATGTGATGGTCATGATTTCCGTAGTTTCTGGCTCAACTGAACTACTAACTTTCATCATTTCGTCTTTAAATATTTTGTTTTTGTAAAAATCTAGACTCACCACATTTGGTTTAATTAGTTGTGAGTAAGCTTTATGTGTGCCTCTATTTAGTACTCAATAGACGAGTGGGCATATTCTAGTATAATATGCATGTGGGCTTCCCAAATGGCAACGCCATTATAATATATGTGTTTTTATGGTATATCCCACATACCTTTAACGCAATAGAATAACGAGCAAAATACAAAGTTCTTTCATCACTTTGTAAGTTCTAGAAGGAATAAAAAACACATATGGGAAATTAAAGATGAGAACGAGCAAGTCCATTCTAGTCAAGAAGCACTCAAAAAAGAGGCATAAAAATATTTCAATTTTTTTTTATGAGGCATTGAAACATTCAAATATTATTGATAAAGTCTATGTAGCCAAACATTTTTCCCGTCTAGTCACAGAGGAGGACTCTATAATTCTTGATAGCCCCTGTACAAAGCAAGAAATCTGGTAAGTCCTAAAGTTATTTGTAAAAGACAAAAGTCTGGGGCCTGATGGCTAGACAGTCGAGTTCTTTACACACTTCTTTGATTTAGTGGGTGAAGAATTGTTGGAAGTGGTAGAAGATACAAGGAAACGAGGCGAAGTGATAAGTTATGTAAACTCGACTTTCTTGACTCTTATTCCAAAAGTCAATAATCCTTCTACATTTGGAGACTACAGACCTATCGCTCTTTGTAATATGTGTTATAAATTGATCACAAAGATTATTGTTAATAGGATAAAACATATTCTTTCCCGGACTCTGTCGGGTGAACAATTGGGGTTTTTAAAGGGAAGACAAATTCTGGATGCCATTGGCATGGCCCAGGAATGTTTGCACAGTATAAAGTTGAAAACGTCGAAGGCTATAATCTTGAAGCTGGATCTAAAGAAAACATATGATTATATTGATTGGGACTTTTTAAGGTTGACGCTTATTCAAACAGGATTCAGTCTACAAACTACAAAGTGGATAATGAGATGTGTGACTAGTGCAAATTTTGCAATCCTTTTAAATGAGGAGACTTCCCCATTTTTCCACATTAGTAGAGGTCTAAGGCAAGGTTGTCCACTGTCTTCGTTGTTGTTTATTTTGATTATGGAAAGACTTAGTTTGTTGTTAAAAAAAGGACAGGTTGAAGGGAAGTTGACGTGGGTGAAGGTTTCTAAGATTGTTAAGATACTCCATCTATTCTTTGTGGATGATGTCTTAATCATGACAAATGATTCATTACAGGAATGGAAGGAGATAAAAGACATTCTAAATATCTTTTGTAGTTCTACGAGATTGAAGATAAACTAGACAAAGTCGACCTTTTATTTTGCAAGAATTCAAGGGGAGTCTTTAGAATTATTTAAATAAGTCTTTCCTTACAACTTTGTTGAACTCTCAGAGGGATTTAGGTACCTCAGATACTTCCTAAAATTCGATTCTTATAAGGCTGTAGAATGGATATGGATTTTAGCAAAGGTTGAAAAAATAATCAGACATTGGAGCAACAAATGGCTTTCTCTAGGAGGTCGTTTCACTCTAATCAAAGAAATACTTGAATGTCAACCTGTATATTGGATGGCATTGGCGGTCGTTCCAGTCTCGATTCTCAATAAGATTAGAAAGTTAATTTACAACTTTCTCTAGACGGTTTATAACAAAAAACAACATTTTCACTCATGTAGTTGGGATATGATAGCCAAACCAAAGCTCATGGGTGGTTGGGGGTTAAGAAATATTTTTCTCTTTAATAGAGATTTGGTAGCCAATTCCTTATGGTGGGTGCTTATGAAGGAGGGGATTTCGCATAAGGTAATAAAAGACAAATACCTTCATTTTTGTTTGGTTGTTACCTGGTTCAGGACGACTTCAACTAGAGCGAGATCTGCTTCACAGGCCTAAAAAAATCTTTTAAAGTCTTTAAATTTGATTACACATTGGCTGAGGTGGAATCTTGGGTCCCATCACTTGGTTATTATAGGAAAGGACTGTATTTTGGGACTGGGGAAGTCCTCTTTATTGTCTCATGAACTAATAACAATCCTAAACCAAAAAAATATTAGATACCTCTACCAAGCAAGAGGTATTATTAGGTCAGGGTTTATAATAGTCAATTGACTGTTATAAACCAGTGAATTGGCATTGGAATGGGATGACTATTGTAGGGCTCTAACAAGATCGGGTGTGCAACTTCAAAATAAATAAGATGAGCTCAAGTGGATAGGAGGTGATAAATATGGACTTATAACAGTAAAAAATGTTTATTGTGCTTTAACAAATAAAATTTGGCATCGATCTATTGGTGGCTGGAGGAGACACCTGTGGACCTGGGAAATTGCACAAAAAATCATATTATTCACCTGGTTAACTGTTGAAAATAAAATTCTTACATGGGACATCTTGCAACGGAAAGGATGGGAAGGTCCAAGTATTTTCCAACTGTGTACAAGGGATTCAGAGTCAGTGTTGCATCTTTTTGTCAAGTGTAATTTCATAAAAAAGTCTGGTATAGGATAAAAGGTGAACTAAAATTAAAAAATGAATGGGAAGGAAGCTCATTAAATGCTTGTTATGATAGCTGGGTTAAAAAGGAGAGAAATTACTTCACCCTTCCTTCCCTGATATGTTGGTATGTTTGGCTGGAACATAATAAGAGAATTTTTGAAAATGGGAATCCCTCGGTTAGTTCTATTGTTTATAAAACACTTGGAAATGCTTCTAGCACTACAATTTCACAAAAAGTGGAGATTCCAAGAAATGTCCAGATTCACTTACAAGGATGGTCTATTGTTGGTTGGTTCGATGGAGCAACACAAAAAAAGGTCTTTAGAGTGGGGCAAGGGGATTGATAAGGTTAAATGATAAATCAATTTACAAATGGACCTTCAACTGTGGTCCAAGTACCAATACCAGGGCATAATTACATGGAGTATGGGCTACTCTCAACATGGTAGCTCGATTGCACATTGAAGCTTTGCATATCTTTGGAGATTCTAAAATAATAATCGACTGGTTGAATCGTAGAGGTAAATTGCAGGTAATCTCTCTAGTGGGATGGAAGGTCAGAATCAGAGAGTTCACAAAATCTTTCAGGGATATCATTTACTCTCATATCTACCGGGAACAAAACAAGGAGGCAGATTTACTCTCAAAGAAAGCAATCCATAAACAAGAAGGGAAAATCACTTACAACCATTGGGTAGATGGACATGAGGGCCTTACCCTCTTCCTAAATCTTTATTAGCATGTAGTTCTTCTTATAGTGTTTTTCTACAAAGTTTAGAGGAAGGTTGTCAATTTTTTTGGGTTACACTTTTTTCAATGAAAGTTGAATAAGGAAAGTCTGAACATTAGTTTTAATATTATTTGGGATGCTTTTGATCCGATCAGTCTGTGAACTGAATTGGACTCAAGCTACATTTCCATACTAGAACAATTTTGAGGATGTAATTTTCTCGCTAAGACTTTTTGCCATGTGATCATAATTATATATTAATATAATGAGTAATTTTCTATTGGAAAAAGAAAAAATAGAAGAACAATGTGTCAGAACGTTAGCCACACGTGTCGTGCTACTCTTTTATTGCTCATTGTTAAAGTTTTTAATCACACAAATATAGATATGTGTTGGATTTTTTATGGTTAAATTGTAGTCGAGGATAGTATGTGTTTTTTTACGTATTGTATTAAGGTTGAACGTTATTATAAAGTACATGACCTCACTAAAGGTAGTTTTAGTGATGACCACAAAGGATATGAAAGGAAGAAAAGGTGCATAATACACTTCCTAAACTAATCTATAAGAGAAGAATGTGTAGAAACTAAGAACAAAACAATTGCAACAAAGAAATAAACAACAAACCGTAGACAACAAGATTTTTTGGGTAAAACTCTTTCAGGAGAAAAACTCCACACTCTAAAGAAAACTTAATGTATTATTCAACAAATAAATGGTTACAATACAAAGTATTTGTGTTCTCAACAACATGGATGATTTTAGGGGCTAAATTTCGCTCATGGGCTAATTTTCCATGGTTTTTTCGAAAAAAAAAATCGTTATTCTAAAATTGATTGGCCCAAATTTTATAGGATACAATCATGTTACCTTAAAAGTCTCCAAAATTTTATACAAACTATATAAAATCCTTAGAAATTTGAATATTTTTACAAAAATATCACCAAACATTTTATAGTTGGCATATGAAGGATTAGTAAGATTCACCAAGGTTTCTACATTTTAAAATAAATTTCCATCCTTAAAATCATCCCTGCTCAACAAGAGTTTTTTCCATAAACATGATTATGGAGAAATTTCTATAGCATAACAATAAGAAAAAACTCACTCTCTGTAATTTCCTCTAGCTCGGCACTCAATAAATATGCATAGTAAAACCATAAACCATTTATGGATTACCATTTCTATATATTGGAAACCACCATTGGGTTATTCCTTGCCACTACTCTACAAGTAGTCTCTTCTCTACTACAACACTGCAAGTATTCTTTGATCTACTGCAAAACTTCAAGTATTCTTTCCTTAACTACATCACTGCAAATATTATTTTCTCTACTACAACATTGCAAGGTGTATCACACACTTGTCCTAACATTATCCCACTTGTCATATACCTTGCAAGAGTACAAGGAAGAATACATCAAACCATGAGCTAATTGCTAGTGCCCATAAGGCCCATAGACTCACAACACCACTTGAATTTACTTGTGCTCACCGATTTCGTCAATGCATCTTCAACGTGTCAACTTTCTCTAGTATCACCTTTCCATCCTCTACCATGTCCCTAACGAATTGGTACTAGATATCTATGTGCTTTGTCTTCACATGAAAGGTTGGGTTCTTAGCCAAACAAATGACATTGTTACTATCACATTGAATCATAATATCTTTATGACTTATCCCCACTTCTAAACATATTTTGACAAGCTAAATGGCCTCCTTACATGCATGAGAAACTGCCATATACTCTGCCTGTGCAGTTGACAAAGTGACCATAGCTTGTCATTTGATGATCCAACTCACTACTCCATCAAACAACTGAAACAAGTATCCACTCATAGATCTCCTTCTATCTACATCCCCTGCCGAATAAGAATCAACATAACCTTGTATATCCACTGAGTGTGGGTCCTCTGAAACATCACTATGATAGAAAATGGAATATTCAGAGGTACCTCACAAATACCTAAAGAACTTCTTCACAACAAACCAATGTTCACGTCCAGGATTATCCATGAATTGAATCAAGACTCCCATTGTGTGAGAAATGTTTGGTTTAGTATAGACTATAGCATACATCAAACTACCAACCACATTGGCATAAGGAACATAAGATATATCTCCAACTTTGCAGGTTTTGTAGGGCACTGCTCAAGTAAAAGCTTAGTTCCCACAGAAATCGAAACACTTAATGGTTTGATTTTTCCATGCGAAAATGATGTAGCATAGAGTTTACATACTTACTCTATCTCAACCAAAGATTTTTATTCACTCTGTCTCTCTTGATCTCCATTCCTAAGATATATTTTGCATCACACGAGTCCTTCATAACAAATTACGTTGAAACTTGAGACTTCAAATCACAAATCACATCCTTATTGTTACCAAACAATAACATATCTTCTACATATAGAGTGATAACAAGGAAATGACCATCGTTTTGTTTGTAATACACACAATGATATAATTTGGATCTCATAAATCCTAATCCCAACACAAAAGAATCAAGCTTTTGTGACATATTCTGGGAGACTGTTTGAGACCATATAAAGACTTTTTTAACTTGCAAATCAAAGACTCTTTACCTTTGTCAACATAGTGCTTTGGTTGTGTCATATATGTCTCTTTCTTCAAGTCACCATGCAAGAATGATGTTTTCACATCCATTTGTTCGATCTCTAAATCAAAGGTTGTTGCTACATATAATAAGAACCAAATAAATGTTAACTTAGCAATTGAGAAAAGATCTCACCAAAGTCTATCATCTCAACCTGGAAATATCCTTTTGCAATCAAGCTTGCCTATGCTCTTCAACATTACCATCTAAATCAATCTTCATTTTGAACACCCATTTACATCCAACAAGTTTATGTCCATTGCGCGATAGGACCAAGTCCCATGTATCATTCATTCTTAGTGTAACCATTTCCTCATCCAAGGACATTCTCCAGAACTCCTTATCTTCCATCTCCATTGTCTCTTTCACTATTCTAGGTTCATCAGTGTTAGCAGATAAAGCAAATATACATCTAAAATCAGATTGAGTATAATTATACCTATCTAGTTTCCTTCTTTGTTGAGTGGACCTCCTTAAAGTTTTAGGTGGAGTTTATTCCTCCTCTTTTGAACTCTTTAAGCCCTCCTCCTCATCAAGTCCATCATGAACTTCTTGTTCATTTTCTGGTTCAATTTTCTCGATCTTGAGTGGTAGATGAATCACTAACTTACTCTCATCCTCTTTTGGCTACACCATTGTGGGAGAAGACTTAACTTCTATGAAAACAATGTTCCTACAATACAAAACTTTTCCAGCCACAAGATCCCAAAGCTTGTACCCTTTCACACCAACACCATATCCAATGAAGATACATTTCATTGCCTTGTTATCCAACTTCGATTACTTCTCCTTAGGCACATGAGCATATGCCTCACAACCAAAAACACGAAGATGTTGAATTGAGGGTTTCTTTCCCATCCAATCCTCCATAAGGGTCTTATCCACAAGAACTGATGTGGGAGACATGTTAATCAAGTAATATGAGGTATGATTTTCTTCTGACTATAAATTCTTCTCTAAGCTGACTCAACTAAGCATACTCCTAACTCTCTCCATCAACATTATATTCATCCATTCTGCAACTCCATTCTGTTGAGGGTATATGGAGTTGTCTAATGTCTTTCAATGCCATTCTCCTTACAAAACTTATAAAATTCCGCATAACAAAACTAACTGCCATTATTAGTTCTCAACACCATAATCTTCCTACTAGTGTGATTCTCCAAGAGAGCTTTAAGCTCCTTAAACTAACTAAAAAACTCATATTTATTCTAAGAAAATATATATCCATGCCCTTCTATAATAATCATCAATGAATGACACATAATACAAAGCCTTAGAAATTGAATGAATTTTAACTACACCAAATATATTAGAATGAATTAAGTCTAACAACCTAGAAGATTTGTGAGAACTAGAATAAATTGAACACTTTTTGTTTTCCATATATGCAATGCTTGCAAAAATTAAATTCAAGATAACAATCATTCAATCCATCAACAATATTTTTGTTTTTCAAGGCCTGTAGGCCCTTCTCACCTATATGGCCTAATGTTTGGTGCTATAACATTGTCTTCTCTGTATGTAACTTGATTTTTGAAGAAAGGGGTTGTTTAGGAGGTTCCAATTGGGAAGGTGTAGATCCTATAGATCTCTTAGCTACAAAATCAAAGAACTAATGTACTCAATAGTGCATGCATCAAGTTGGAACAAAGTGTCCACACAAACTCCTGAAATTATCACCTCTCATCGTATGGAGAAGTTGTTGAAGAAAGACCACTCAAGTGTTATTGCATAATTTATTGTCATACAAATAGTTGACACCACGCCACAAGAGATTCATCCTGATTTGCAACTATTTCTCTCTAAGAATCCATAGGTATTTGAAATGACACAAGGTTTATCACCTTCACATGAGGAAGGTGACCATGGTATTCCCCTCATTTAAGGTATTCAACCACACAATCTGCATCCTTACTGGCACACTTTTGCATAGATAAATGAAATTGAAAAGATCATTTAGGAATTGTTGGAGGTGAGAGTCATACGTCCCAGTACTAGCCCATATTCATCATCATTGGTCATGATATTAATGAAGGTACTTGGTGCATGTGTCATGATTTTAGGGCTCTGAGTAAGTTGACCATGAAAAACAAATGTCTTATACCATTTACTGATGACCTCTTGCATGAACTTCATTGAGCCGAGTTTTTCACTAAACTTGACCTTCATTCTGGCTACCACCAAATCAGATGAAAGAGGCATACATCCCTAAGTCCTCTTTCCAAACACATGAAGATCATTATGAGTTTTTAGTGATTCCTTTTGACCTTTGCAATTCTCTATCAACCCTCTGTTATACCACAATTTTCCACACCATTTGCATTGTGAGATGGCTTAGTCCTACATTCAACCCAAAAGGAGACTTCCAACAAAGTTTCTAGATGGAAAATGCTATGGAAAGAAAGTCTAGAAGACAAGAAAAATCAGCAAAACCAAGAGAAAACAAGAAACCCTAAGAGCGACCCAAACTAGGAGAAGAGATCCCTAGTATGGTCGCCAATTCTGTTATGGGATTTTTCCCCCGTGACTTTGGGTCATGTCATAGTAGAGATTGACCAAGTGAAAGACAAAACCCTAACCCACACACAAGACTTGTAATGAAATAACTACTTTATCAAAGAGGGAAGAAAGTTTCACACCTTGTATCTTTAAAATTTGAACCATAATATTAATAGGTCTAATGAATTGAAACGTATTGATTTTCAGAATTTAGAACACTTGCGTCTAATTCATATTCAACGTATTTATTAAGATAAAGTCTAATGATCAACGAATGAGAAGGAATAGATATAGAATAGAATTGAATTCATCTTCTTAGTCTAATGATCAACAAAAAATGAGCCTCTTCATATTCATGATATAAGGTTGTTCGGTGTCATTCCCCGCTCTCGACCCTGGTACTGCTCTTGACTCCCTCTTGAGTTAACCTGCAAAAGAGGATCAAGAAAGTGTTGCAACAAGGTAGTAATAGCATAAAGTCATCAAGTAACTGATAGATAGATTCAAATATGAAGGATGATTAGACATACATAAACACATTGAATCAGTACTACACAAGTATGGGGAAAATATAACTCTTTATTAGAAACGATAAAGGAAGTGGTTATGACCTAACTCCAACTGCCAACACTGCCTCGAATCCAACCCCCCATGTTCCTCCAAAAGGTCCTTCAAGCATCACTCAACAAGATTTCCCTTCCTTGGATGACCCAATAAGGATAGGAACATGACTTATGGTCATATAATGAAAATGAAGGAAAGTTGGAACAAGGGTTCCAGGTTACAGGGATGCTACTCAGAGGATGAAGGGGAATAGGGAGACTTACAATTTCTTCAACATAACGTTTCACCTAGGTTTTCATCCTGATCCATGCCCCCAAAGGTGCCTTTATACCATTTTCAATAAGTTAAGGAGGTTGAATTATGTTTGGTACGAGCTCATAGAGGTTGAGAAACGATCCCAACCAAAATCCCCGCCCGAAAATGTGGAATTATTTTATTTTTCACATTTTTTTAGGGCATCTGTGGGTTGTACACTAGCAAGGCACGGAGGTCTGCATGTTGCACAAAGGTGACCTGCGAATATAAGAAAAAACATTATTTTTTAAGTGGCTTTGATGAGGAAAATTGGGATTTAAGCCTACAAGTTAGGAACAAGGACTAAGTCATCTCACAATGCAAATGGTGTGGAAAATTGTGGTATAACACCATCAAAAGCCTCATGAACAAGATATTACACCCATTCCTACACAATTTTGTGTTGATATTCTTTGATGATATTTTGATCTACAACAAAACATGAAAATACCACATAGAGCATGTTGATATAGCACTGCAACTCCTATGTGATCACTGGTTATTCATAAAATGATTCAAATGTGCTTTTGGGGCTTGAGAGGTTGAGTACTTGGGTCACATTGTAATCCACGAGGAGTATGAGTTGATCTCAAGAAATTCATAGCTATGCAAGATTGGCCCCATCCCAAAACCCTAAAGAGCTTGCATGGATTCTTAGCAGTTATAGGTTACTACAAGAATTTTGTTAAGAAATTATGGAAATATTGTTGTTCCCTTAACCCCATTACTAAAAAAGAATGCTTTCTTGAACAAAGGTTATCCTCACCAAAGAAACATAAAGGCCACCAAGCTAGTAGGGTATGAATATGAGATTATCTATAAGAAAGGTAAACAAAATGTGGTAGTTGATGCCTTATACCCTTCAATTTGAGGAGGATGGATCCCTTTTCACCTTATCTTTACCTATTCCAAGTTGGATTGAGGAAGCCAGTCAAGAATGGTTGGAAAATGACGCTATCATTCAACTCATCCACAAGATTTAGAAAGATCCCAACCCTCCTAAGTGGTATACATGGTAGCTAGATACATTGCGATATAAAGGATGCATTGTTCTAGTAAATAATTCTTCTTTAAAAAAAAAAATATTATAGGAATTTCATTTATCACCTATAGTCGATCACTTTGGATTTCATAAAACATATGAATGAACTAAGTCACTCGTTCTTTTGGGAGGGCATGAAAATTGACAGCCAAGATTTTGTGGCAACCTATGACACTTTCCAAAGACACAAATGGGATACAACAAAGATACCAAGTGCATTGCAACTACTACTAATCCCAACACACATATGTGACGACATCAATATGTATTTTATAGTGGGATTTCTGAAGCCAGGAAACAAATCCATGATCATGGTGGTAGTTGAACTCTCTTTAAATGTGTCATTTTTGTGCCTTATCACATACATTTACCCCCTCCTCGATTTCCTAAATCTTCCTTGAAAATATTTTTAAATTACATGGCATGCCCAATTCCATCATATCGGATTGGGACCCTATCTTCACTAGCAAATTTTTGCAGGAGCTATTTAAACTACATGGTGCCTAGCTAAAAATGAGTATTGCATATCACCCCTAAATAGATGGTCAAATTGAAGTGGTCAACAAGTACCTACAAGCATATTTGAGATGCTTTATTTCAAAAAAACCACACCAATGGGAACAATGGCTTCCCCTAGTAGAATGGTGGTACAATGCCTCTTCTCATGGACCTAACAAAATGACCCCATATGAAGTAGTTTATGGCCAAAAATAATTGTCAATCATTTCATATTTACCAGGTGCTTCTAAGGTTTAGGCAGTGTATCACACACTCCACACTAGAGAAGACATTCTCCACATCTTAAAGGACAATTTGGTTATGGTTTAATCTAGAATGAAGAAACAAACATACCAACATCGCTCTAAACATTCACTTGTAGTAGGAGACTAGGTGTTTATTCACCTTCAACCTTATAAAAAAACATCACTCAAAGACAAAACACCTCAAAAATTATCACCCAACTTCTATGTACCCTATGAGATCATCCAACACATTGGATAAGTCGCCTACAAATTGGCTCTACCAACCCACTCCAATATACATTAAGTGTTTCATGTGTGTTGTCTAAAGAAGGTCGTGGGATTGAAGTACAAAGTGCAAACCATCTCACCCGAACTTGATGAAGAAGGCTCCATTTGGATTTAGTCGAAAGTTGTATTGGATACAAAGAGTGTCAATTATGCAAGTGCATTATCAATGGAGTATTGATCGAATGGAAAGGCATGCCACTTGAAGATGCCACATGATAACCAACCATGATCCTGCAATAATTTCCTCATCTTTAGCCTTGAGGGAAATCTTGCTTTCGAAGGGGGAGGGCATGTTAGGGTCCTACCCTAACCTCCCTACTTTAGGCTACCTAGGATTTAGTTAATTGTTGTATGTGGTCATCCTCTTTGAATAAGTTCCATTGGATATGGGTGGAACCTACCCCCTTATGGAGAACCAATAGATCATTTCATGTGACATGTTTTTCCTTGAATATTGATGATGAATCAACCCACAATCATGAATATCATCTTCTAATGGCTATCCTCAATACAGGTTGACAACTCTTTCATCTAACAATGATTATCCTCAGTGCAAGTTAACAAATCTATCATCTAGTAGTAGTTGTACTCAGTGCAAGTTGACAACTCCATCATCGAGTAATTGTTTTACTCAATGCAAGTTGACAACTCAATATTATAGACTTTACCCTATTAAAAAAATAAGTTTTGAATATCACAATCAGAGACGATACCTTTGAAATATTGAATTGAACACGCCTTTGATCCAGTGACAATTTATGATGAGTGTGAAAGCTTGTTTTGCACACGGGTGGCTGACAAGAGAAGACTTAGACGCATCTTTTGTTGTGTTTTCTGTGATTTCCTTACCTTTTTCGGTTTCTTTTTGGCCAACGAACTGAAGGGCAAGCATGTCCTTTTACTTTTCAGCCTGACTGCACTAGACACATTTAAATATGACTTTTGTCTTGCTGAATTTAAGTGAATGGGGATAAGGTCACGTGTGGGGATAACTTGATTCTCAGTATCAATATGGAGAACAGATTATATATAACTAAATTTGTAATGTAACTCTAGTTGCAATATGTTAAGGTACATTTACATTTTTTTCACACTTTAATATTATCAATAATTTTATGTGGTTGTGAAGTTTGGGGTTTTAGAATTTGAAGTTATACTTGAGTTTGTGTAGAAAGAGTTCTTATTTCTATGTTTTCCAAAATTGTATATGTCAACGAGCCAATTTTACTAGCAATTATTTTAGTTGACTTTAAAACCTAGATCCCACGAGCATATTTCAACTATATTAGTGACATTTATTTACAAATTGTCAACATGGGTAAAGTGAATTGGTGAAAGTCATAGGTTATCTTAGGCATACCTATGTTCAAACCCCATAGAGAACATATTTAAAGGTGATAAGGCCAAGAAAATATAATATGTATCATGGTATTGGAGTGTGAGGCTCATAGTTTTCCACAAAGTAAACAACTGCACAAACTAAGATATTTACTTGATACAACAATTGGACAAAATAGAGACCCTTATATAGCTCCTCAATCATCAATGAAGCTATATGAATAAGGGATCATACATAATTGGTATGGACAATGTGCATCTTTACTTGAGAAGATAGGGATCAAAGAAAGATTTTCCAGAGCTCTCAAGTATGCAAGATATCACTCCAATGAGAAGGCATCATTATTACAGACACTACCTCTAAATAGGAGATGGGAACATCACTACTCGTAAGTACATGATACTATCACATGGTTTTAACTTCCCCTTGGAACAATTTTAATTATTCTTCTCTCACTGGCGTTGCATGGAGTTAGACCACCATATTTCCTAACATCAACAAATTTGTAGATCATACTACAATGTGATGTAATTAGAAAACCACATGATTTTTAGATGACTAATAGATTATGAGACTTGAAGTAGATATTATTGCATCTTCAATGAGTCACAAATATCATTATTTTCTCTTATCCATTATGAAAATAAAAAAGTTCATAAATCTCCTTTTCATGATAGTGATGACTCAACATAAAAGACACACACTTATATTACTAGTTTTTTTTTTTTCTTCTATTGTTAGCAACAAGGTTCGGTTAGAGATCTTTGTGCTCCTTACCCTCAACCAATTGGAGATATTAATGTTACTCTCTCTAAACTTTATTTGTACTTGTTTTTTTCTTCTTCTTGAAATATATTTTTAGAACAATAGGGCATGAACCTAGATGTGTGTACTTTGAAGATCCCTTCCTTCGATTCCTAGAATTCTAAGTGCCATTGAGGTATCTCTATCGCTTCTTCGACTAACTTATTAGCTTCTCAATTTTTTGTTTCAATACATATCTTCAATGAAATATATTCATAGAGTAGAGTCATTCTAGAATCTTTGATTACGTAAGGGAGGATAATGAATTGTTTTACCCAAGATTTACCTATGAACGACTGAAAATCAATTGGAAGTCACCATAGACCTTCAAGTTCCTTATTCTTCATTCAACCATTATACTCATTATGTGGTGTGGGACTGCTATCTCAACATTGTTGTTTGTGAAAAACTCCTAACCCAAAATAAATAATATATTGTGATCTTTAGTTATATTACTAACTCCTTTAGCATTCTCAGATCTCATATTCCTTATGAATGCTCCCATCAAAGAATCCAATAAGGCCAAAGTGATCCAAAATGATATGAATTACTCTTCTATAGTCAACATTAAATGTAGATTTTGGGAGAAGACTTAGAGTGAGAATTAGTTTACAAAAAAAATGACAAAAAGGAGTATCTTGAATTTTTGAAAACGTTGTCATTTCTAGCTAACCAAACAATTCAGATATAGAATATTGGAAGGGCCAAAATGTATGACTCTCCATTGTATTCTGAGTTCCAATCCTCTAGGACTTGTTTTATACCAACCCCTTCTCAATCTTTGATACATGTGTGTGCTTCTTTGATGATTAACCAACTAACTAGTCCAAAATGACAATCTCTAAACATATGCTAAGTGGATTCACCATTCTCTCTACACATATAACATATAGTTAGGCCTTTAACCTTGTGTTTTTGCAACCTATCCCATCTCATAATTTTTTTTTCCATTGCCAATTTGATACATATTTTTTTCCTTTAGAGGCTCTTTAGTGACCATATCCATCCCCACCATTTTTTCTATTGGCCTTGGAAATTTTCTTGGAAGGTAATGCCATAGCCTATTAAATCTTACAAAGAAATATCCAAAAGCTACATTTCTACTCCATTTAAAAAAAATCCTCCTCTTTTGTCAATAGATTCTAGAGTTTCTTAGTTTCTAGTTAAGATTTTCCTACTGTGGGATTAATAAATGTGGACTACCCACCTCCTCTACTCTTTTCCAACTGTTGAATCTTGGATCTAGCTAGTGGTCCAATGCCAAACCCAACAACACATTGATGTTGCTATTGGCCACAAACATTTTTAGATCATCAATCATTTTAAAGTCCAGATCTCGACCTCTCTAATGGCCCCCTCCTAAAATAACACTACTTTCGTTCCAAACTTATCAATTGAGGTGTTTTACTATCCTTAGAAATGCTTTGACTATTGAGCACCATAATAGTGAGGCACCTTTGTAAGTTTTGGAGGGGATTTTGATCCATTCTATAAGAGGCATTGGTGTGATGTATTCAATGTAGTGAACCTATTGCCATATTCCTTTTCTGGTAATTAATTCCCATGATGACTTGGTCGTTAGAGATCGAGAGAACAACTCCAAATCCTTCAAGTCCCATCCTCCAAGATGCATTGGCTGGAAAACTTGCTTCCATGTTGAATTTAACAACATGGGTACTTTCCTTTTCCTTCCTTCTTGACCAAAATAATTTCCTTGAAGTCTTCACTATTTTGTTCATAATTCGCCTTGGTAGTATTGATAAGGAGCTCTTTCAAGCTAGAATTGTCTTTATCACACATTTTAGGAGAATGAGACAACCACTAATGGACAACTACTTGTGACTTCAAAGGGATATTCTAACTCTAATGTTTTCAACCAACTAAATTCAACCTGCTAAACTTCCATCTTATCTAAATTGATATATATGATACCAATTTTGCATATAAATTTGATAGAGAATAATGAACTTAAAATTTTGATAGATGGTAAACAAAATAATTTGTACTTGTGCTCATGTTGTTAAAAGTAGTTATACACACCATGGCTTAATGAGTCAAAAAAGTAAACATCATAAACATGGATTGTAACTTAGTGATGGAGCACTTCGAGGTTAACATCGAGTATAGAACTGTAGCCACATTTGTTGCATTAAATACTCTTTGCTAGCCCATTATGAGAGAGAGCAGTTCGGGATTTGGAGCCTCTCATAGAATGGACCAGGTTTTAATGACTTTAATATTACCTTTGCAGTTGTCAATTTAATTGAAAGTGTGCCATGTTTATGTGGATATGGACTAAATACATTTACGGTTTGGGATTACAATGTTCATCTTGTGTTGTGTATTTGGAGCTTTTCTCAATGGAAGGTCACCCCACCCTAAGAGGCAAGTGAACATTGTATTCTTTTTCACATTATCAATATACAAGGGTATCTTTACATATTTTATCTAATTATCTCATGTTTCTAGTTAATCGACAATTATATTCTATGTATACCTAGTTGTGTTTTAATTTTCAAGGGTTAAGAAACACTACATTTTGTATGTGGCCTTTAATTTTTTTCCTGAGTCTCTCTGGTTTTTAATGTACTATTAAAGAACAATTGTTAAAAATTCCAAGTTATGCGTAGGGTTTCGCTAACAATTTATTACGAATCAAAGCAATACTTTGTGTGAAAAGGGTATATGTAAGGACCCAACTTGATTATATGTCATTGGTATTGCCATGATGAATGGTGTGCCGAGTAAACTTGGATATGGGTGCATGATGAGTCTATATATTTTGGTAGCCTCAATGATGGCCTTGTGGGTGGTAGTCATGAGATGGTTAAGATGGTGTACTAGCATGTAGATTAGTAGGACCAAGGATGTCTAGTCGAGTACGGTGGAGGATCGATAAGATGTTGTATAATAGTATTCAACGGAGTACAATGCAATTTGGCAATGTGATGGATTGTGTGTTGTCCATGTTATTAAGGAAATAACGTTGATGAGTGTATCGAAGGTATGTGGACACTTGGTGAAGAAGGGCACAATCTTTGGGGACTATCAACTTGTAATGTCCCTTTCCAAATAGGAGCTCCAGAGAGGAGGCTTAATGGTCTAAATCGCCCCGTTAGACTATAGCCAGGGCCAAAGAGGGGTAAACAGGGTTACTAGAGGTCACTCTAGTCACAGGTGTTATATTCGGAAAGTGACATTGAACTAAAAAGGGTTAAAAGCGCTTTTAAGTCATTATGAGCTAAAAATAGAAGTCAATAGAGAATTAGGGTTTCAAAAGTGATTTAGGGTTTTGGAAGTCAACAGTGAATTAGGGTTTCATCATGATTCAGGGTTTTGGAAAGATATAAAGGACGGGTAAGCAACCTAATTCATCATTATGCAAATTATGACTTGTCATTGAGGAGAAGAGGCGCATCTCAGGAGAGATAGTTCAGTGTATTCCAGGAGGAAGACACCAGTTGGCTGATTTCGGTGTTGAAAGACACACCCTAGTCACCAGGAAGATCATCCAGGTCTTCCATCATTCTTCATTGATTCCACAGTGCTCCCATATTCCGGGTATTATCTTTTAGTTTCTTATTTGTATTCCGGCTAAGATCCTTTTGTCTTTTGATCTAGCCGAGTGTTGTTATTTTATTCAGCCACAATTTCTTATTTGTATTCCGGCTAAGATCCTTTGTCTGTTGATCTAGTCGAGTATTGTCAGTTTATTCAGCCGCATTCGGCCATTTTGTAATCCAAAGAGATATCATAATACAAACTTTGTAGTCCTTTGTTGTGTTTATTATTTGTATGATCATTTATATGCTGTAAACCTTTGATCCTACACACACATTAGCAGTGTTTCCTAGACTAGCCAAGTCAGGAACATTACAGTGGTATCAGAGCTTTAGTCCTACCAACCTATGACTAAAGACAATGAGTGCAGCAGAAGACCTAGAGGGCCGTGAACACATAGGTGACGAATATGTCACTTACAACAGGCATCAAGAAAGAAGGCATAGGCCTGATTTCCCCCCTTTTCCTCCTAGCTCAGAGGAAGAGGAAGAGGCACACAGAGAAGCAAAGAGAATGGCAGAGCGTGAGGCTGAGCGCAAGGCATAGAGGATTCTAGGAGACAGATATGAGAGAACAGAGGGCAGTGGCAAGGCCCCCGTAGATCCAGAGGCAACTTTCATGTAGGTTATCAACGATATGTTAGCTAGTCAACAGACCATGTCTGAGTCCTTGGCACAGGTGGTTGATAGGTTGGCTAGAGTGGGCACCCCAGATACACAAGTCCCGCATGCAGCACAGGGGAACTCGAGAGCAGGCAGTAGACCCCAGTCACCCTCTCGCACATACACCTCTGCAAGTAGGATTCCTAGACCCTTGTTCACCAGTTTCCAGAGGGCACCCCCGGTAGTAGCACCACCACCGATAGCACAGAGGCCACCCACTCATGCCGATGACATTGCAGAGTATAGGAGGGAGTACGCAGCATTGGTTTGTGACTTCCATCAGGCCATGACCTTAGTCGATTACTGTGGACTTAGACTCAAGAACTGCCCCAGAGAGCTGCAGAGGGGAGGACCACAACAACAGCAGGGGCATAACCTTGATTTCATCCGAAAATTTGGGAAACTCACCATCCCTTCTTTTGATGGGTCATCCAAATACACCGCCAGAGCTTGGGTACAGAAGCTAGACACGTATTACAAGCTCAACCAGATGATCGAGACAGAGGGCATCAGTTTCGCAACCTTTACACTTGGAGGGTGAGGCACACGAGTGGTGGTATCATGGACTGGTGACATTGGGTCACAGTCGCATCACCTCCTATAGGGAGTTTACAGATAGGCTCATTGACAGGTTTGACAAGAAGGATCCCGAGATAGACTTCAGGGATCTAGCCTAGTTGAGACAAACTGGCACAGCAAAGGCATTCATCATAGAGTTTCGGCGAGTAGCCATGGCAGTGACAGATATATCAGAGCCCAGGTTGATCATGCTATTCACAGAAGGACTCACAGAGACTTTGAGAGGATGGATGAAGGCATATAGGCCTCCCACTTTGCAAGATGCCATCCTTCGCACTCGAGATCTGGCAGACTCAGTGCCAAAGACTAAAACTTTCTCCAAACCATTTGTGCCCCAGAGGGATCGAGACAGGAATCCATTCCAGAGAGAATGGAAGGGAAATGAGAAGTTGGATGATGAGACTAGGCGAGAGCTTATGAGGAAGAATCTTTTTAGTTGCAGAGATCCTTGGGTCCCAGGCCACAGGTGCATGGGCAAGGGAGAGATTCATTATATTGAGGTAGCAACAGACAGTGTGGACAGTGAGGAGGAGGAGCAGGACAGTGGATCCACTAGTTCTAAGGAGGAGTTAGCACCAGCAGAGGAGCAGCCTCCCCATAGACCACCGACACCGGCAGGAGCCCATCCTCCAGTAGTCCCACAACCACCAGAACAGGATAACAGGAGGAAACCAGAAAAGGGAGGTGTCATAGAGACCCTTTCTGGTGTTCCCAGGTATGATACCCTTTGTATCAAAGGGATTATTCAGGGGAAATGGGCAATCACCCTGATAGATGGTGGGGCCACCCACAACTTCATCGACGCTTCACTAGTATCGAGACGGGAACTTCAGACATAGGAGTTTGAGGGGTTTGATGTTGCGGTAGCAGATGGCCACATAGTGGAGTGTCTAAACAGAGTTCCAAACTTAGAGATGAAGTTAGGCAACTACACAGTGAGAGACACATTTTATGTGGTTGACCTATCGGACACAGATGTGGTGTTAGGATTCCAGTGGATGATTACCTTGGGGAAAACCACTACCAACTACCAAACCTTGGAAATGGGATTTAGAGATCAGGATGGGAAGAAGATTGTTCTAAGAGGTATGTCGATAGGAGCACCCAGGACAGTTTCAGCCAAGAGGATGGAGAGGATATTTAGACATGGGGAGGTAACATATGCCACAGAATGCTTGATCACTACTCAGAAGGATTCAGAAGGTCGACAATAATACCATACAGAGATCAAGAATTTATTGGGAGAACATCAACAAGTCTTTGAGGAAATTCCACCAAGGAGACCACCTGACAGGGGGTTTGAGCACACCATTGAGTTGGAGGAGGGGGCCAAACCTATGATCACCCCCCCTTATCATCATCCTAGGAGGTTCAAGGATGAGATAGAGAAGTCAATCAAGGAATTGTTGGCGATGGGACACATCAGACCGAGCAGCAGCCCATTTGCTTCTTCAGTTGTCTTAGTTATGAAGAAGGATGGCACCATGAGAATGTGCATTGATTACCGAGCCTTGAACAAGAAAACCATCAAGAACCGGTACCCTATCCCACGCATTAACGAGTTGATGGATGAACTGCATGGGGAAGTTTTCTTTTCAAAAATTGATCTACGTTCTGGATATCATCAGATTAGCATTCGAGAGCAGGACATAGAGAAGACGACATTTCGATGTCATTTTGGACACTTCGAGTTCCTGGTTATGCCATTTGGGATAACCAATGCACCCGCTACATTCCAGTCTTGCATGAACCATATATTCAAGGATCAGTTAAGGAAATAAGTCTTGGTTTTCTTCAACAACATCTTGATCTATAGGCAGTCATGGCAAGAGCATATGAGGCACCTGAATGAGGTATTGAGCATCATGGAGGCACAATCATTATATGCCAAAGAGTCCAAGTGTGAGTTCGGTATGATAGAGATGCTTTACTTAGGTCACATCATCAGTGCACAGGGGGTACAAGTGCACCAAGAGAAGATCAAGGCCATTCTGGATTGGCCGATGCCCAAGAACGTGACAGAATTGAGGAGCTTCTTCAGGCTGTGCAACTATTACAAACGATTCGTCCAGGGTTTTTCTCAACTTGGAGCACCGCTGATAGATCTTACCAAGCATGGGGCCTTCATATGGACCGAGAAATCACAGGAAGCCTTTGATCACATGAAGGAAGTCATGGACACTTGTCCAGTGTTGGCACTACTAGACTTCACCTTGCCATTTGTACTAGAGTGTGAGGCATCCGGCGAAGGGATCAGTGTAGTTTTGATGCAGGGAGGACACCCCATTGTATTCGAGAACCGGAATCTTAGTCAACTTGAGAGGTTGTACTCCATTTATGACAAGGAAATGTTGGCAATCATGCATGCCTTGACCAAGTTCAGACAATATTTGGTGGGCAACAAATTCATGGTCAAGACCGATCATAACAATTTGAAGTATTTCCTTGAGCAGAAGGACCTGAGTGAGCGCCAACAGAAATGGGTGACGAAGGTATAGGCATTCAACTTTGACATAGAATATGTCAAGGGGAAGAAGAACATTGTGGTTGATTCCCTATCGAGGAAACCTGTGGCATGTTCTTTGATGGAGATTTCAGCAGATTGGAAATCCCACTTGTTAGTGGAATATTCCAAGAACAAGTTCGCTTGTGAGTTGATGGATGGGAAGATACAGGATGACCGGTATAGGGTCATTGACGATGTCATATTTTACAAGGATAGAGTCTACTTGGTGCCAGATTCAGGGCTTAAGAAGAAGATCCTCACCAGGTTCATGATGCACCTCTAGCAGGCCATCAGGGGTTTTTCAAAACCTATAGACAGATCAGAGAGAGGTTCTCATGGAAGGGCCTCAAACAAGACGTTATGAGACACATCAGTGAGTGTGTGACTTGCCAGCAGAACAAGTCAGAGCATGCT
>ML796760.1:59153-77761 GCA_009831015.1 Picea engelmannii
GCAAATGACAATGGTGAAGGTATGAGGTAAGCTTGGTCCAATCTTGTAAAGTGCTCTTACACGTGCTCTGACTATTTTCCCTCATCTTACTTAACCTAATATGGATTTAGTTCATGTTTATATAACTATTTGTAACAAATAAATAACTCTATTGTAAGTTGGGAAGAACTATTGAAAAATATTTTCCCTACACAATGGATATTTCATTTTTCTTGACATTTATTTATAATACCACGTTTGGAAGGTCAATTCTATTAGGAAAAAAAAATTAATAAATACAATTTTTTCCTGTATAAGTTTTAATAATTTTTTTACTCATAATTGTATTTTAATCAAATTAATTAAATTTAATTTGAATAATTATTATGAGAATGTGTTATTTTATTTATCCATGTTTAAAACACTGTAAAATAATCTATCCTATAAATTTGGTAGGATAAAAATACATATTTTAAAATTTTAATAAAAATAAAAATACATATTTTAAAATTTTAATAAAAATAAAAATACATGTCATGTATATAGTAAATAAGAAATTCCAAATAAACGTTTAATAATAATAATAGTATAATTTTATTTTAATAAAATTAATTAAATTTAATTTGAATAATTATCATGAAAAAATGTTATTTTATTCATCCATGTTCAAACTTCATTAAAAGAATCTATCTTGAATATTTGATAAAATAAAAATACATGTTTGTTCTTAAGAAATGGATTTAGGAGGCTGTAATTTTGAATCAAATGCAACATACTTATTATGAGTTTCATTCATGTCACTAAGGGAATTGAACCCCCCGGGAGGATAATAATCATTGCTCACAATCATCCAAGCTACATCAAATTGACATTTTTTCTTAACTTTTTAATTATTAAATTATTAAAATAAATAATATATAGGATTTATTGTTAATTATTATTGCATTATTAAAGAATAATATTATATGGGTTATTTATAATGGATGGGTAAATTTTATTTTTATTAAAATTGGATACTTTATATTTTAATACTTTAGTTTATATGATAATATATTTTCAAATTAATACTTTAATACTCTAGCTAGTTCAATGATCTCATCTAGTTACAATCCATTTCCAAATCTACTTGTAGGGACTAAGTTGCCATGCAACCCTTGTTATATATAGTAAATATGAAATTTGAAATAATGTTGTAGAATCCTTAATTAAAAAAAAAACAGTCTATTATATATAGTAAATATGAAATTTGAAATAATATTGTAAATAAATATGAAATTTGAAATAATGTTGTAAAATCCATTGGTAGATGAAAAATTTAATTTTATAATATATTTTTAAAATTATATATTAAAATTCAAAAATTATTTTTATTTGTAGATGTGTTAAAAAAATTATATTTTCATCCTTCATAATACCATCCATAGAGAAACAATTCGATTTTATAAAATTTTAAATTATTACGTCGAAAGGCGTACACCTATTGACAATGGGCGCAATTAATGATCTTTTAACCTTATTTAACCTTAAACCTTAATCTGATGGCTATGCATTGAAGATGCTGGCATATTCTTAGTCGTCCTTCAAAATCAATGGGTCAGATTTATTGTTCATAACTTTCTTGCATTTATCAAGGCATCCGTTAACATGTTTACTTTTTAACATTTACCTAATCACATTAAAAAATCACTATAAGGATATGTAATTGCCACGTTTAAATGATTAAATAGGATTAAACCATGCAACCAAACATTTCATATTACCACAGATGGATTACAAATTACCACAGACATTTTATGGCACGCATTCTCAGTCGATACCTTTCGGCGTTCTCAGCCGCGAGTTAGCGGTTGTGCCAGTATATAGAAGTTCAAAAATCAATCTAGAGCTAATGTTAAGGACACGTAGGCCGGAACGCAAGACAAGCTAAGTCGCATGTGGAGTCAAAACGTTGGTTGTGCCCCTTCTCTGAAACTCCCACCGCTGGGCTCATTGCTCTAAGATATTGATATTGTAGCTGAGCAGATTTGTATAATGAATGTAACATTAAATGCACGCTAGATTCTAGGCTCTCTTGACACTTGTTACAATGTTAAAGAGAACCGAAGGCGACCTGGTCTATTTCCCAAATACACGAGCCATTTGCACGACAGGTAAGGTCACTGAAGTTTCTTCCATTCAATATTTCGTCTTGCTATCGACGAGCAACAAAAGTTTCCAAACATAAGTTAAAATTTGAAGGCTTTGGAGTGTAGAGATAAGAATATATATATATATATATATATATATATATATATATATATATATATATATTATTTAAAAAATAAATTACATTTTGAAGGCTTTAGAGTGTAGAGATAAGAATTAAATTGAAGAAAGATCTTAACAAAAGTTTTAAAGAAAGCTATGAGCCATAAGAGTGACTACTACCCAAAGGTATAAGACTCATAGAGTTCACACCCATATAAATCTATTTAATAACAAACATGAGACATTAAAAACACAACATATGTGACCGAAAGTCGACTTACTACTGATTAAAAAAGGAATTGTTCCTACTGGATATTACTTCTCCAGTGCGAAATTTATCCAAGAATAAACGAATTCCTCGTCCCACCAAAGATTCCTTTGATAGAGCATCAACAAAAGAGTTTAGTTCTTGGAAAATGTGCCTAAAGGAAATTTGTTGAAAAGAATCAGAAATAAGTTTCAAATGGCGACCAATATCGATCAATGCATTATTCACTAGATGAGTTGCCTCCTATATCCAGTCTATAACCATTTTTTAATCCTCAAATACCTGAATACTATCCGCACTTTGACTTAAGACACATTTCAACAACCCAGACAGTGCATTAAATTCACTATAATTGTCTGTTCCAGTGCCCAAATAAGCTTTCCTAGTGATATAATGTGTCTCATAAAATAGAGGATAAATCCACAATAATGATCTGGTCCTTGAGAAGCAGCATCAAAGAATCCCCATGGAAATTGATGGTCTATCTCCACAGACCCAATTACTTGAGGATGTGGACCAACGACAGAAACCTTGAAGTGAATCAACATACCCATAGATTGTTGAGCTACTTGGAAAGGTGGATGACATTTTCCTTCAAATAATATGTTGTTTCAGATGATCCATATTTCCCAAACTACGAGTGGTGGGAGCGCCCAAAACACCTTCAACTCAGAATAAGTGAAAAACTCCAATAAACAATCATTCAAATTATATTTGTCCCACATATTGGGGAAACCCACCTTGATGCCAATGTCTTCCTAGACTTGTCACGAGAAGGAACACGCAAGGAAAAGATGCAAATTTGATTCCTCGGAGCTTTTGCAAATATAGCAGTAACCTGACCACTACTTACCACACTTCCACATTTTATCCCACATAAGGACTCGTTTCTTGAGAACGATCCAAAGGAAAAGAATTTTCTTTGGTCGGCTCCTAATTTTCCACAAGTCCTTGAACCACCACACCTCATTAATGTCATCATCTTCCTTAGAAGTCAGATATACAATTTTTGTGGTATATTCACCACCCAATTTGTTAAAAACCCAAGCCAATTCATCCTCCTCCTTGGACAAATGAATATGTGCCCTCCTGAACCCTAAAATAAGGGTGTCCCAACTTGGTCTCCAAACGCTTAGAAGTCATAATCGATCTGCAAAAAGACAGCCTTGACTCCAGATTGAAGTCGAAACATGATCACTTACCCTATGGAGTAAGCAATGCCCAATGTCTTTGATATGGGTGGCCAAATCCTCGAGTAGAAATATACCATTTCCGCACCCCATAATAGCATCCGAATTGACTCGAACTTGATTCCCAAAGCCTACTTTCCATGTTAAAAACTTACCTGTGACAAGGAATACTTGCGAAATCATTCTTCATTCATTAGAGGCATAAGATATACTTTTGTTTGGCTTCTTGATCCAATCAATAATTGAATTAGGGGCTATATACCTTTCCACCAAGATGCGACCCAACAAGTCGTCCCTAGTCAGAAATACCCAAAGTGTCTTTGCCGCTAGTGCTTGACCAAAAACTGAGATGTCCTTAATCCCCCAACCACCAAACATTTTCGGTTTGGAAAGAGTCTTTCAACTGACTAGAGGAGAACCGAGATACTCTATACCTCCCTTCCATAAATTGTTAAAACATAACTTCTTGATTTTATTCAAAATATTTTTTGGGATCTTGGCCATCAAGTACCAATAGTCTGGGATCTCTTCGATGACTGACTTGATGAGGACCAAAAGAACCCCTCGTGAAATCCACCTGTTGCACCATAGATTTATTTGTTTTTCAATTTTGTGCAACATCAAATGTCAATCTGCAATGCCATAGTTGTTGTGCTTAAGGACATATCCAAGATATTTAATCCCTTCCTCCAATTCACGCAATGAAAAATTGAACAGATTAGTCATCATTGATTGTTGTTCTACCTCTAACCTCAGAACATGAATAGTTTACTTGGAAAAATTTATGATCATGCCCATGACATCACATTAAAAGATTCAAAATCTCCTTGAGGATTATGCCTTTAGAACCCACACATAAACAAAAGATAAGAACATCATCAACAAAGAGAAGAGGGGTTAGTCATTCGTTTCTTCCCACAAGTACACCTTGAAGACAATGGGAACATTTTGCATCTGAAATTAACCTGCTAAGACCATCAACAACCAAAAGAAAAAGATAAGGAGAAAGAGGAAAACCCTGGCGCAGGCCCTGAGCTAGGTGAAAAAAGGTCGAACTCGCTCCATTTATGAGCACCGTGAAGGACACCATTGTAATTCAGGTCATGATCCACTTAACCATGCTAAGCTCAAAACTTATATGTAAAAGGAGAAGCCCGAGATATAACCAAGACACACGGTCATAAACCTTAGCCAAATTAATTTTTATGACCGAGACTGGGCACTTACAATTCCCAAATCGAATTGAAATTCCATCTGTGACTCACATAATTTTGAAAAAACTTGGAGTTTTGGTCGCTAGTCAAGATCCGTAAGGCCCGGCTTTTTAGTTGTTAGGCCTTTCGAAACACCTCCTAAGTCCCTTGCCCATGTTGAAATAACCCATAAGATGCTTCTTGTTCTGATTCGATATGATGGAGATCTTGGTCCATGGATTTCCTTCTTTCCCTAGCCCACAATGACTCTGATAATTTGATATTGTGAAGAGATACAACACATTGGGAACTAGCTGATTCATTGGAGGTTTCCTAATAATGTACCCATTGATCCTTGACTAAATTATGGAAGTCCTCCACCTCTTCCTAGGAATAATTATATTTAAAAGGGGAGTCAGGCTTCTCGAACTATTTGTCCAGGTCCAGGTAAGTAGGGAAATGCTTGGAGCACCGCACTTTTCCAACCCATGCTCGAAGAACCCCTACATCCTACATAAAATTGTGATGGATCAGAAAATGGTCTAATCTCTTTGTGACTCCCTCTAGTTCTCTTTTGTTGTTGCTCCAGATTGGTGACAACATGACTTGTTCTAGATCTACTAGACTTGCCAATTCATATATATATATATATATATATATATATATATATATATATATATATATATATTCAAATAGATGAGATTTATATTTTATATTTAAAATTATAATTAAAAACAATAAAATATCTAACAAAAGATTTTTCAATGAAAAATCAAAAACATTTTCTACCCTTAAAAAAATCAAAAGCTATAGTTATATGGGTACCTCATTTCGTCCTCAATATAATCCGGATCAATGACATGTCATATGAATAGAAGCACCTGAATCTTTGAACCATGCATTACAATCATTTGTTTATGTTGATAAAGTTGCATTTAAAATAAATAACTTGAGATTTTTGAGATCATCACTTACTGTTGCTTCTTTATCAACAAAATTGACTACATGTATTCTATATTTAGACTCATGAAACTTGTTTTTTACTACAATCCTTAGCATAATGTCCTAACTTATAACAATAGTAACATGACTTTTTCTTCTTCACACGTGTATATGTCCTTGGTGATGCCATGCCTTGATGCAATTTTACATTAGAATTGCCTCCAACATTCATTTCCCATGGCTTTCGTTTGTATGGATTTTTGGTTTTGGCCATCAATGCCAAATCTGAACTATAAAACCTGTGTTAAGATTCTTCCTTTGTTCCTCTTCTTGCAATAGGGTACCTGTTAAATCATCAAACAAAGGTGTTTTCTCTCTTGTTTTAAGATTGGTGATAAATATATGATATTCATCTAACATACCATTCAATGTAACAATAACCAAATCAATGCTTCATATATTCTCACCAATATCACCTAGTTTATCCTCTTGTTCTTTAATTCTAGATAGAAAATGATTGATATTTTCATTTTCTTCCATTTTTATTGAGAGAAGCTTACTTTTTAAAAACAATAGTCGATTTGTATTGGTTGTTTCATGCAAACCTTTAAGTACCTCCCATGTTTCTTTTGCACTCCTTTATATGGGGAATAATGTTATCTTTTACGAACATTCTTAAGAGAACCTTTGTCTTGTTTTCTCTTCTCTTCAAACTTGAACTGAGGTTATCGGGGCCATTGACTTAGCTTCATCTCCACGCAAAATTGACCAAACATTAAACTCTTTCATTCGCAACTTAAATTTCCAATTTACATAGTATTCTCTATCTAATTTATTTGATTCATTTAAATATAAATCCATCAAAGAATTTGACATCTTTCAGAAGCACAATATAAAATACTAGCAATCTTCAAGACCAATCACCCAACAATTCTCTTTAAAAAAATATTGAATTACCTTCAACAATTTCCTTCTTGGCTGCTCTCTCCCTTCTAGGCAGCGATCTACGATGGGACGAGCTAAATTAAATTTCAAGGAACGTTGAAAGCCCTTTAGGCATTTTGGTTGAAAGGAACGTTGCTTTTGCCCCTTGACTAGAGATTTGCGCTTTATATTTGTTGGGTATCTCCAACAATTCGGTAGTTCTCAACTTTCAACGGTAAATTGTGATCATATCTTTATCTATTGCCTTTTCTAGCAATTTATATTTTTTTTTGTGCGCATGCCATTAATTGCTATGAAACCCATGTACTTGAACTGATTGATCATGTGATGGTCATGATTTCCATAGTGTTTGGGCTCAATTTAAGTACTAACTTTCTATTATTTCATCGTTGAATATTAGTTTTTTCTAAACCATAGTAGGTGTGATTAGTTATGAGTAAGGTTTATGTGTGTTTTTATTTAGTATTTGATAGATCAATTTTATATTTAGGATTAAAGCTAAATGTTATTAAAAAACATATGATTTTTTTGAGGTAGTTTCAGTGATAACCATAAAAGATATTGGCTTTCTTGTGGATACTATTTAGGGCGAAACAACCTTTTGATCCTAAAGTAAGACCTAAAAGTGTTTTTAATCAATTAAGGTTTGTTTTCCTTGGACTTAAGGAAACAAATTAGTGGCTCAAGACCCAAAGGCATCTGGGATGAGCGACAGACATATTATTTTAGGTGACAATTTTTTTTTTTAATAATGGTGATGAGTTAACTCACATTCACATATAAACATCAATGCTAGTTGTCCTCACTACCAAAAATTATGATAATTTTTGTCATATAAAAAAAAATGTGTTAATGCATGTCTAATTCTTTTTACCTTTAATTTTATTGATATGTTATCTTTCCACTTCTTAAAAACATTAAATAATAGCAGTTAACTTTCCATCTTTTTAGAAACTCTTAATTTTCTATTTTTTTAAGTTATTGAAAATAAATAAATTCTTCATTTTTAAGTAAACTTTGTCATGAAATTTGAAATTTGGATGATACCCAATGCAAACCTATTCACATTGACTATTTCTTTATGTTTTATGGATAATATTAAATGCAAATTTATTGACGTTGATTATAGTGCTTGGCCTAATAGATATATCAGTTGAGACATACAACATAGACATCCAACTTAAAAGATTGTTCTTGACATCTTCTATATAAAACTCAAAACACTCAACCATTCAAACTAACCAACTAAACTTTAACAACTCTCCACATTTATTTTTTCAATCTTTAAAAAAGACAATATTAACCTTCCTTGATAACCTTCCTTGATTTTTTGTTAATCAATCTACAACATCTATCATGGTCACTCATACTTCAATAAAGATCATACTTCAAAAAGGACCATGGCCCACTGAATACATCTAAAACTTTTGTTGATACATTCTAAGAAAGCATTATGACCATGGTCCACTGAATAAATCTAAAACTTTTGTTGATACATTCTAAGAAAGCATTATGACCATGGTCCACTGAATATATCTAAAACTTTTGTTGATACATTCTTGAGTAGATTCCATCACGATCTACTTGGTCCCTTGATTCCATGATGATTTACTTGGAAGTAAAATATGCTTACTGTTATTTCGCACAACGAAGACCAACGTATGAATTTAGGTTCCCCATCCAACCCTTTGTTAACACATATACACTTATCGTTGTTCCATCTATGAAATTAATATCACAAGTGTTTTTTTTTAAATTAAAACTATATTTTATATTATATTATGAAAGGTTTGATGCAAAAAGCTAAAAAGCTACATTAGTATAAATATATCACCAAGATCTATTTCACCAAATTCAAGTGAAAAACTTCAAAATATCAAATATTTAGACAACATCTTTCTACACTATTATACCCCAAATTTTAAAATTTAACGAATAACTGTATCAATAACATGGCACAGACATAGGCATTGAAGGTGGTATCAATGTCCAAGGAGTTGGGATGCACCGAATTGACAATTGAGAGGATTTATCAAAGAAAAAGTGAGTACACCCACATCGATAAAGATAACAAAGGAAATTTATTATTATAAAAGGGTGGGTACAATGTCAATAAGGATTGGAAGTCAATGAATTTCTCATTAAAAAAATAGTAATAACTCATTGTAACCTTTTCATAAGATATTGTAAAGATGGTTAAACTTATTGTTATGTTAACCTTAACTTTATGGTTAAAATAGTTTTATTGTTATGTTAACCTTATGATATTGATTACGAGTTTATGAGACAAGGTTAGAATGGTTGTGCACGCAGGGAAATACTCTGTGTGCACCAGAGGCTAGATTTACTTGTGCGCATAGGGACGCAGTCTACATGCACAATGAGAACAAAATTTGTGTGTAACGCCAGAATGGTTGCGTGTGCAGTAGTGACCTCATGTTTACTATGGAATACACACACAGTAAAGAAGTGTGCTCAGTATAGTTGGGTGTTTTACTTCCGTTGTTTTGAGTTGTGTAATAAGAGGAAAGCTTGTGTGGTGTGACTCAGCTTAGGGTTGAGCACGTTACTTCAAGTATTACTGCGCAGACTTATGTTATAGAGTAGAATCAACACACTATATTTTGGAGTAGCATTGCTCAGTAGTAACCTGGGTAAGGTTACATTGTGGTATAAGAGAAGTTTGATAGGTAACGAGGATGTTACATTATGGTATCAAAGCAATTTGATAGGTAACAGGGACGTTACAAAATGGTATCAGAACATTTTGGTAAGGTGGATGTTACATTGTGGTAACAGAGCAGTTTGATAGGTAATGAGGATGTTACAGTATTCCCCTCATTCCAGGTATTCAACCACATAATTTGCGTCCTTATTGGCACACTTTTGCATATATAAATGAAATTGAAAAGATCATTTAGGAATTGTTGGAGGTGGGAGTCATGTGTCCCAGTACTATCCCGTATTCATCATCGTTGGTCATGATATTAATGAAGGAAGGTACTTGGTGCATGTGTCATGATTTTAGGGCTCTCAATAAGTTGACCATGAAAAACAAATTTCCTATAATAGTTATTTACGACCTCTTGCATGAACTTCATTGAGCCAAGTTTTTCATTAAACTTGAACTTCGTTTGGGCTACCACCAAATCAAGATGAAAGATGCATACATCCCTAAGACCGCTTTTCGTACACATGAAGGTCATTATGAGTTTTTAGTGATTCCTTTTGGCCTTTTCAATTCTCTATCAACCTTCCAGAGTCTTGTGAACAAGATATTCCTCTCATTCCTACACAATTTTGTGATGGTATTCTCTTATGATATTTTGATCTACAATAAAACACGATGATCCAGATGCATATCGGTGGCCACCCACCTTTTCCAAATGGCTCAAAACAGTTTTATGACAATTTTGGCAATTTACTATTTTTAGTTGTTTTAACTTCCGGGGCCATTTTTAGGGCCTAAATGAAGGTTTTTAGGGATCGAGCTCCTCAATGATAGTTGAAGGAATGATTGAGCCCCCAAAATGAATCTCCTCGACGATATCTTTCCAGTAGGATATCACACGCCTAAAACGAAGATCATATGAAAAAGTTACGACCTCGGGAAGTTGATGTACTAACTTGCCCAAACGGAGCCCACATGACTTTTGGTGCTTCATCTCCTAGGGTTAGGTTTTTGGATGTCTAGAGTTTTGGGCATTCTTGTTTATTGTAAAAAGGCCTTCAGAGCCTCATTGTAATCTTGTTCTTGCGAATGTGCGCAGCCATCACATCTCTTCTCAGAAATAAGTCGCCACCATTCCAGCAAGCTTGTTTCTGCTGCATTTTACAGTTTCAGCTTATTTCGTTATTGAATAGAAAACCGGTTTTACTGTATCTCTATTATTTTGTGTTAAGAACCTGTTAATAATCTGTATTCATTTCATTCTGCTCATAAAATCTGGATCAGTGGTATTAAAGCAGTCTGCTCCTTGTCGTCTTAATGCATGTCCCCAACGAGGTCGGAGTACAAAGAGTTGGGTCTCGAGCTTGTTTCTCTTGAGGACAGAAGCTTTCGCATGCCCAAGCGACCTCTCATGGCAGGAGAAAAGAAAGATGATGGGACACGAGATCCTTTCAAACTATTGATTGAGGAAGCCCTCACGCAACAGAGGAACGAGATGATGGATAGTTTCGCACAAATCCTTCGGCGGCTACCAACAGGCGACACATCTTCTTCGAACAGAGGCGTCGCCCCCTTCAAGGTACAAATAAACTTCTATATTTCTATATTTGAAGTTTAGATAGACACATATGTTGTAGACAAGTGGTTGAATCTACTAGAAGGGTATTTTTCTGTCCATAAATTTTCGAATAGAGAAAAGATTACTTTTGCGCTCCTCAAAGCCGTTCCCCATATCAAAGATTGGTGGGAAACTTTCTGTGAGCAAAAGGAAACAGAGGAAACCTCATTATTTTCAATCACGACCACCTGGGAATCCTTCAGGGATGCTATTAAGGAACAATACTACCCTATCGGAAGTTATGATGACCTGTATACCAAATGGACCACACTGTGGCAAGAAAGAGACTAAGCAGTGCCCAATTTCACAAATATCTTCCATACCTTGCACACCAAGCTGGGTATCAAAGATTTAGAGCGACATCTGGTGCTCAAGTATCGTGTTGCTCTGCATAGATACATCCAGACCGAAATGGAATTTCTGGACATCTTATTCTTGGGCACGGCCTACCGATATGCCGTCAAAATCAAGCAGAAGCTCAAACAAAAGATGCAGCAATTTGGGCCTGGGAACCCCTCACAACAAAAGCCGGGAAAGGGCGACCTCAACCCACAGAACAAAGGACAGAGAAAAGATGGACAGTATCAGGACAACTAGTCCAAGCCGCAAGCAAAGAAGGACACTAGAAAGACAAAGAAAGATACCAGGAAGTGGTGCGACTTCCATAAGAGCCCTTGGCATAACACTGCTGACTGCCACTCAAAGCAGTCAATGGTGGCCGAAGTGAAAGCCTCTGAATCAGATGCAAATTCTGACTCTGAGCCAGAACCAGAAAGGGGAAGACGGATCATTGACGTGGAACCCAGTGCCACCGTTGCTACCACCAAGCTCCAACCTGGTGAACCAGATGAGCCAGAAGAAGGAGAGTGCTTCTTCCATTCACAGATGTGGGTAAAAGGCACCCCACTGCACTTCATCATTGATAGTGGTAGCCAAAAGAACCTGATCTCAGCAAAGGTTTTCAAGTGGCTCACCCTGCCAACAACGCTGCACCCACAACCCTACACCATTGGATGGCTCCGCTGAGGAAGCGATCTCCGCGTTAGCCAACAGTGCTGACTATCGTACGGAATCAAGCCCTTCAAAGATGAGGTATTATGTGATGTTTCTCCTCTCTAAGTTTGTGATGTTCTTTTGGGCCAACCTTATTTATGGAAACGCCATGTTGTATATGAGTCTAGGCCTCGTAGTGTTATTATTACTTTGAACAGGAAATTGTACAGGATACCCGAGGCAGTCCCACCTAGTGCTATTTCCTTGATCTTTGCTAAGCAATGCAGGAAGGTCACCTCTCAGACGGGGAAGTTTTTCTTCTTCATGATTCGCTCTTAGAATAAGAGAAAGATCATAGCCACATCTAGGGTCTTTGCGGCCAACCCCTCCACACAATAGAAGCAAGTAGATAAGGTCATGGAAGAATACTCGGATATCTTCTCCTCACCTACAGGGGTACCTCTACACTGCCAGGTCAAGCACCCCATCGATCTGACCCCCGACGCATCGCTTCCCAATGGGCCAGTCTATCGTCGCTCTTTGTTACAGAATGAGGAGATCAAGTGACAGATCCAAGAACTGCTCCACAAGGGGCACATCCATCCCATCTCATCACCTTGCGGGAGCCCAATCGTGTTGGTACAGAAGAAAGATGGAACCCAACGACTCTATATTGATTACTGGGCTCTGAATAAAATCACAGTCAGAAACTGGTACCCGATTCCCCGAATCGATGACCTCCTTGATAAACTCACGGGGGCCAAATACTTCAGTAAGATTGATATAAAGTCTGGCTACCACCAGGTCCCGATAGAATAGACAGATGTATGGAAGACCGCCTTCAAGTCAAAGGAAGGCCTTTTTGAATGGTTGGTCATTCCCTTTGGTTTGACAAATGCTCCAGCCACTTTCATGAGGATGATGGACGATATCCTGCGACCATTCACCAATACTTTTATAGTGGTGTATTTGGATGACATTCTAATTTACAGTAAGACTTGGGCCAAACACTTGTAGCATATTCAGCAGGTTCTGCACACCCTGCGGCAGCACAAGCTATACACCAACTTGGAAAAATGCTCATTTGGCATGGACAGGGTCCATTAATTGGGATACATCATTGATTAGCATGGCGTACATGTGGATCTAGCCAAGATCCAAGTCATCCGTGATTGGCCAGCCCCAACAACACTCACTGAGCTTCAGAGCTTCTTGGGCCTTGCCAATTTCTATCGCAGGTTCGTGTTGGGATTCTCCCATATTGCATGGGCCCTCAGCCAAATAAACAGGGGTGGTGGTAAGGAGAAATTTGTGTGGGGCCAGTCCCAACAACAAGCGTTCGATGATTTTAAGCAGTGCTTGTGCTCAGCCCCAGTACTTTCACTACCAGACTTGCAACATCCCTTTGAAATCGAGACAGATGCTTCAGACTATGTTGTGGGCATCGTTCTCACTCAGCATGGCCACCCCATGGCCAATCATAGTGAGACACTGTCAGATATTGTCCATAAGTACCCTACTTACAACAAGGAAATGTACTCCGTTGTACAAGCCTGCCGCCAGTGGAGACATTACATTCTTGGGAAGGAGACAGTCATCCACACTGATCATAAGCCACTGTAGTTCATGTAGACATAGGGAAAATTGCAGAATGACTACCATCAAAAGTGGTCCACACACTTGCAGCAATTCCACCTCAACATCAAGTATAAAATAGGAATCACCAATTGCGTCATTGATTTCCTCAGCAAACCGTCAGTTGCGGCACTCACCATGGTGCCAGACTCTTGCGGCCATGAGACATCTGGATGGCCCCAGCTTTATGAGACAGACCCTGACTTCGCCACCACCTACCAAATGTTGGGTGCAAACACAGTTGTCAATAATTTCCATCTTCAAGATGGGTTGTAGTGTCGTCTGGGCCATATCTGTGTTCCATCAAGTGAGTGAGCGAAGATGATCTAGGAATCCCACTACAGTCGGGTGGCAGGACACTTCAGCGTCGAAAAGATAGTGTCGATGCTACAGAAACATTTCTACTGGCCAAAACTTCAATAGGAGGTCAGCAAGTATATCAGGTCTTGCACTGCCTGCACTATTGTCAAACCGACCACTAAGAAACAGGGCATGTACACCCCTCTTCCTACTCCTGACAGGCCATGGGAATCCATCTCAATGGACTACATGTCGGGCCTCCTGTCCACCAAGCATGGAAATGACTATTTTTTTGTGGTTGTTGATCGCTTTTCTAAGATGGTGATTCTGGTTGCCTGCAAGAAGAGCATCACAGCAGAGGCCACTACCAAGCTCTTCTTTGAACGAGTCTGGGTAAATTTTGGAATCCCACAAACCATTGTCTCAGATCGGGATAGTCGATTTCTCAGCACATTCTGGTCGAGCCTCTGGTCACTGCTAGACACCAAGCTCACCAAATCCACGACCTTCCACCCCCAGACAGATGGTGAAACCGAGGTTGTAAATCGAATGATTGTGCATATCCTTCACATGTATAATTCAAAGCACCCTCGCACATGGGATGAGAGATTTTCCTATGTCTAGCATAGCTACAACCAAGCCCTGCATATCTCAACCAGCCACAACCCCTTTCAGGTGGGGTTGGGATTCCAACCATTGGGTCCCATAGATGTTGCACTTCCCCTTGCGATCACCTCAACCGACTCATCTCTTGCTCCAACTGAAGCTGACAAAGCCACTCGGTTCATTGATCGGATCCAGCACATCCGCGAACAGGTTCAATATATCCTACAAAAATCCAATGCCAAGTACAAATAACGCCATGATCAACATCGGGTGCCACGTAAGTTTCAGGTGGGCGACAAAGTTTAGTTGCACTTGTAGAAAGAATGCCTTATAGGACCCCATCAGAAGCTTCACCCACTCCGTTATGGGCCGTACACTATCAACAAGGCCATGGGGCACAATGCTTTTGAGCTCAACATTCCTCCCTTCCTTGTCCTGCACCCAGTGTTCAACGTGGATCTCCTTCGCCCTTATTTCCCACCATTATTGGACACCTCAGAAGTAGCAGAACAACTGAAACCAACAGAGCTCAACCCTGACTGCATACAACATGCATCCAATGATCATATTGTGGACACACATATCAAAGGATCCAACTTTATTGAGTCGTCAAAGCAGGGCAGCTCCTGCACCAAGGCAAGTGGCTCACCCGGGGCCAAATTCAACATAAATTTCCTCATCTGATGGGGGACCTCAACGCAATGGAGACCATTGCTTCCCAAGGAGGGAGGATTGATACATATGGATATCGGTGGCCACCCACCTTTTCCAACTGGCTCAAAACAATTTTCTGACAATTTTGGCAATTTACTATTTTTAGCAGTTTTAACTTTCGGGGCCATTTTGAGGGCCTAAATGAAGTTTTTTCGGGATCGATCTCCTCAATGATAGACAAAGGTATGATTGAGCCCACAAAATGAATCTCCTCGACGATACCTTTCCAATGGGCTATCACACGCCTAAAACGAAGATCGTATGCAAAAGTTACGACCTCGGGAAGTTGATGTACTAACTTACCCAAACGGGACCCACATGACTTTTGGCGCTTCATCTCCTAGGGTTAGGTTTTTGGATGTATAGATTTTTTGGCATTCTTGTTTATTGTAAAAAGGCCTTCAGAGTCTCATTATAATCTTCTTCTTGCGAATGTGCGCAGCCGTCACATCTCTTCTCATAGATAAGCCGCCACCATTCCAGCAAGCTTGTTTCCGCTGCATTTTACAGTTTCAGCTTATTTCGTTATTGAATAGATAACCAGTTTTACTTTATCTCTGTTATTTTTTGTTAAGAACCTATTAATAATCTGTATTCATTTCGTTCTGCTCATAAAATTTGGATCACACGAGAATACCACATAGAACATGTTGATATAGCACTGCAACTCCTTTGAGGTCACTAGTTATTCATAAAATGCTTCAAATGTGATTTTGGGGCTTTAGAGGTTGAGTACTTGGTCACATTGTAAGCCATTAGGGAGTACAAGTTGATCTCAAGAAAGTCACAACTATGCAATATTGACCCCATCCCAAAACCCTAAATAGCTTGCATGGATTCTAAGCACTTATAGGTTACTACAAGAATTTTGTTAATAAATTATTGAAAAATTGTTGTTCCCTTAACCTCATTGTTAAAAAAGAATGCCTTTGTTTTGAATGAGGTTGTTGAACAAGCCTTCTTAGCTTTAATGGATGCAATCTGCACAACTTCAATATTAACAGTACTGATGTAAGAAGGAAACCTTTTGGAATTCATTAGTAAGAAGTTATGTGACCGAAATTTGGGTAAATCCACATATGAGAAAGAGATGATGGTCATCATGCATGCAATAGAGACTTGGTGCCCATACCTCATTGGGAGATATTTCCATATCAAGATTGACCATTATAGTTTGAAGTACTTTCTTGAACAAAGGTTATCCTCACCAAAGCAACATAAAGGCCATCAAGCCTACTAGGATATGACTATGAGATTATCTATAAGAAATATAAAGAAAATGTGGTAGTTGATGCCTTGTACCCTTCAATTTGAGGAGGATGGATCCCTCTTCTCCTTATCTTTACCTATTCCAAGTTGGATTGAGGAAGCCAATCAAGAATGGTTGGAAAATGACACTATCATTCAACTCATCCAGAGGCTTCAAAAACATCCCAACCCTCCTAAGGGGTATACATGGTAGCTAGATACATTGTGATATAAAGGATGCATTGTTCTAGTAAATAAGTTTTCTTTAAAACAAAGAATCTTATAGGAATTTCATTCATCGCCTATAGTCGATCACTTTGGATTTCATAAAACATATGAATGAGCTAAGTCGCTCGTTCTTTTGGGAGGGCATGAAAATTGGCATCCAAGATTTTGTGGCAACCTATGACACTTTCCAAAGAGACAAATGGGAGACAAAAAAGATACCAAGGGAATTGCAACTGCTACTGATCCCAACACACATATGTGACAACATTGATATGGATTTTATAGTGGGATTTATGAGGGAGGGCAACAAATCCATGATCATGGTGGTAGTTGAAATTCTCTTTAAATGTGCTCATTGTTTTGCATTATCGCATCCATTTACCCCCTCCTCAGTTTCCTAGATCTTCCTTGATCATATTTTTAAATTACATGGCATGCCCACTTCTATTATATCGGATCCAGACCCTATCTTCACTAGCAAATTTTGGCAGAAGCTATTTAAAATACAATGTGCCTAGCTAAAAATGAGTATTGCATATCACCCCTAAATAGATGGTCAAATCGAAGTGGTCAATAAGTGCCTAGAAACATATTTGAGATACTTTACTTCAGAAAAACCACACCAATGGGCACAATGGCTTCCCTTAGCAAAATGGTGGTACAATGCCTCTTCTCATGGAGCTAACAAAATGACCCCATATGAAGTAGTTTATGGCCAACAATCATTGTCAATCATTTCATATTTACCAGGTGGTTCTAAGGTTTAGGTAGTGTATCACACACCGCACACTAGAGAATACATTCTCCACATCCTAAAGGAAAATTTGGTTATGGTTCAATATAGAATGAAGAAACAAGCATACCAACAATGCTCTAAACATTCTTTTGTAGTAGGAGACTAGGTGTTTCTTCACCTTCAACCTTATAAACAAACATCACTCAAAGACAAAACACCTCATAAATTAGAACCCAAGTTCTATGGACCCTATGAGATCATCCAACACATTGGATAAGTCGCCTACAAATTGTCTCTACCAACCCACTCAAAGATTCATTAAGTGTTTCATGTGTGTTGCTAAAGAAGGTCATGGGATTGAAGTACAAAGTGCAAACAACTCACCCGAATTTGATGAAGAAGGCTCCATTTGGATTTAGTTGGAAATTGTATTGGATACAAAGAGCGTCAATTATGCAAGTGTGTGATCAATGAAGTATTGATCCAATGGAAAGACATGTCACTTGAAGATGCCACATGGGAACCAACCACAGTCCTATCTTTTTAGCTAATATGTCATGTTTAGCAAGGTTGTAAGATCTATTTTACATCTCAATGCTCTCTTAAGAATCACCAATAGATCATTTTAGGTGGCATAGTTTTCCTTGAATAATGATGATGAATCAACTCACAATCATGAATATCATCTAGTAATGGCTATCGTGAATGAAAATTGACAACTCTTTCATGTAACAATGGTTATCCTCAATGCAAGTTGACAACTCTATCATCTAATAGTGGTTATCCTCAATGCAAGTTAACAACTCCATCATCCAGTAATTGTAATGGTGTTGATTAAACGTTCTATTTTTTTTTGTTGTACTCAATACAAGTTGACAACTCTAGGATAGACTTTACCATCTTGAAAAAAAATAAGTTTTGAATTGAACACGCCTTTGGTCCATGTTGGCACCCAACTCATTTTTTTTAATTACTACAAAAACGCTGCCTACACCTCTTGTCTTCTAAACGACAAATCATCATCGCATTGTGCTTCAAGACATTTGTTTCATTTTCGCGACAATTGCAATTTGATTTTGATTTGATTTTTCACAA
>ML796760.1:104906-145825 GCA_009831015.1 Picea engelmannii
TATATATATATATATAATTTAATTGATAATATTATTGTTTTATTATATATGATTGAAATAGTTTAAATGGGTGACAAATTGACTTTTTTTAGTCACTTATAATAACACAAAATAACATGGTTAAGCGGTATTTGAGACTTGAAATCAAACAGGAATAAATTTAGATTCATGGAATAATATATATTAAATATTAATATTTTATAATTTGATTATAATGGAAGTATTTGAGGGTGTTGAATCCATTTATACATTAACACAATAATTTTATCAATTTAAATTGTTGTTTGAGTAAAAATTTCATGATCAAACTTTGATGATGGAAAACTAGAAAAAATTGAAATCTTAAAAATTTAATCTTCTTGGTCCACCTCATATATGGGTTTATTAATGTTAATTATTTTTTATCAATATTATATGAGCATATAATGTTAGGGATTACCCAATTTACAACATCTTAATCATACTCGATTATAAAAGCATCTCTCAACACAATAATATATTAAATTATTAAATGTGATTTTTTTTAATAAAAAACAAATTATATTATAAAAATTGACCATCCATATCTATATGCAGTCACATTTCTTTCATTAAAAATACTATTACATTTAAATTTAAGGAGAAATTGTGTTGTGATAAAAAAATTAGAGGATAAGAGAAAATTAACCATAAATAAGAAAAAAAAATCTCACTAGCTTCATAGTGAAGTGTTAGACAATTCTTAAAACACCATGGGATGAAATAATTTGGATTTTTATAATACTAAAAAGTTGGAGGATAGAAAATACTTTCTTTTAAAATGTTTTGTTTATGTTTATATTAAATCTCAAATTCAAAATATTTGTAAAAATGGAACCTTCTTAAGGTTTTAGTTCATCAAAACTATGAAGATTTTCGAAAAGTTTTCTTTAATCTTTTCAAACATAGGAATAAAATTTTAAAGCAAACCAATTATTATTATTATTATTAAATTAACTCACCCATAATGAAACAATTTAAACAACATTTCTACAAGGTCTAGTTTAATTGTTTGATTTTTTTACATTTTATGCTAAATTTTGAGTGAAATCGGGCCAAAAATTATTGGATTTGAGTGATTTAGTGTGTATAATTCGAGTGTCCCAAAAAATTTCCAGGGCACTGAATCTATTTATACATTCAAAAATACAATTTACACAAGAAAAAATGATCATTTCACAAAAATCTATTTCAAAAAATTCAAGTGAAAAAATAAAAAAATATCCAATGTTTAGACAACGCCTTTCTACACTATTATACCCCAAATTTTTAAATTTAACAAATCTAATAACATGTCACAGAACTAGGCATTGAAGGTGGTGTCAATGGCCAAGGAGTTAGGATGCACCGAATTGACAATAGAGGAGATTTATCAAAGAAAAAGTGAGTACACTAATATCGATAAAAATAACTAAGCAAATTTATTATTATAAAAGGGTGGGTGCAATGTCGATAAGGATCAGAAGTCAATGAATTTCTCATTAAAAAATAGTGATAATTCACTATAACCTTTTCATAAGATATTGTAAAGATGGTTAAACTTATTTTAAAAATCCATTATAAATCATTATAAATATTGTTAAAAACCCAAGTGCAACTCTGAATCGGCCAGTTGATAAACGATTTATATAGATGTTTAAATTTCAACGAAGTACAAAATCGTATTAAAAACAAATAAAAATCAAATTACTTGTTTAAATTTTTATTTTTATTTTTTTGATTAAAGATGAGTATGAACAATTTTTACATTTAAAAATCTGAAGTTAAAAATCTGAAGTTATGTGTGAGAATTTTAAAATTAATCAATTATGAAATTTGAATTTTGCAGAGCGAACATCCCTAACAAAGTGTCAAAAGTGACATAACGGACCTTATAAAATAAAATAATGTTTCTTTTATATATTAAACACAACCACTTTTTTTTTTTTTCAAAAAAAATTAGCTCAAATTTATATTATATATAAATTCATTTACAAATCGTGCTGTAGACTGTTTAAACACAACCACTTGACCAATTCAATCATGTGACAGCAACAGTTCGAAAAAACATACACTAATTATGTCGTACAACTAAATAAAGTGTTTTTTTTTTCCTGTTAAATATAAATAAAAATAAATAAATTATACAACAGCCGTTTTAGAAACCAAACACTAATTATGACGAACAAGTGTATGTGCACACACCAAAGAATATGACCTTTTTATTGGTGAAGTTTTTGGCTGAAAGTGTTGGTACTTTCTGTAGTTGTAACCAAACTTGGAATTTCAAATTTATTCTCTCTCAACTGAAAATTTGATGACGGTTATTGGCTTTTCATATCTGTCATTTTAAGTTTTATGGAGATTTACATATGTTAAATTTGTTTTGTGTTGTTATATGCAAATTTGAGTACGTGAGTTAATAGTGATGAGAAATTTATACCACAAACCTCTTAATAAAAAAAACTATAAAAACAAGTTGATGTTGTCATCAATAATATTTGAGGGATTCACCTTGGGCTTCTTGGTGGCAATTGATGAGCAAAACATGAGAACATAGGTTGGCGAAGAGATGAGTAAAAAATCGTCACCGGACGACTCCTTGTCGTAACCGTAAACAATACTTGGCTAGAGAAAATCTAGAGTGGCTCGTTTCTTTATTGGACATGCCCCTATTTCTTCATTGGGCATGCACCTGGATATTCAATTAACCATTAACATTGTATGAAGACAACATTAAATTTAGTTTACTATTTTATTTACTCCACAACAAACCACTTCAATGCACCACATCTATAGGAGGTTACACAATATAGCTATAGGAAGCTAAGTACCTAAAATTTATGACAGGTACCCTAAGGAGTGGATCTTTTATTTCACGGGTTAATTTTTTTAAAACAAAAAATACTTCCCAAATCCCAGGCCTTGTTGGAATTGTGTGTATTTAGGTACTTCAATATAATATAAATTGATCCAATATAATATTTAATAATAATAAAAATAATTTAATACAATTTAAGTAGGTTTAATGATTAAAAACATGTGTTTCCTCCTAAGAGGTTACAAGTTCAGGGACTAGGGTATGTATACCTTCATAGACTTTAGTAGTCAAATGGATCCTGACAGATGATACATATAAATCAAAATGTAAAATAAAATAAAATCTATAATTGGGTCAAAAGGGGCTTTCTACAATATGAGGGAGATGGGGTCCTTCTACAATATGAGATGTGTCATTTGGGTCCCTTGTCCCACAAAAAAAGGGGGTCTCATACATCATACACCAATTTGGTGTCTCACTTGGTTGTGATAGATGATACATATAAACCAAAATGTAAATAAAATAAAATTTGTAATTTCTTCAAAAGGTGTTTTCTACATTATGAGGGAGATGTGTAATTTCTTTAGTACTCAATATCCATCTTAAGTAAAATAATTCTATATCAATTCTACATATACAGAGAGAAAAAAATAGAGTAATTGAAAGTAATAACAAAAAAATATTTTAATGTCAATCATAAATAAAATACTTTGATGTCAATTATAAATAAAATATTTCAATATCCATCTTAATTAAAATAATTATATATCAACTTTACATATAGAGAGATAGAGTAGTTGAAACTAAAAAAATTGAGATTTTGTTAATACGTGCTTTCTACTTCCAAAAATGAGGGAGATGTGTAATTCTTTCAATACTTAATTAATATGAAGTTAACACATGTCATTTTAAAACATATTACTAACAAGTGTGTGTGTGTATATATATATATATATATATATATATATCTTATTAACTCTGAATTTATCATGTTCAGAGATGCATCAAATCTTTAAAGATGTAAAATTTCTTTAAGTTTTGTACTCAAAAAAAATTTGCATCTCGAAGAAATTGATACTTCTCAACTCATGATAAATCCAGAATTAAGATGGATCTAAATTGGTATAAAAAAAAATTAAAAAAAAAATGCCAAACATTAATATACACGCTAGCATAGAATCATCTTAACTCAAAATCTTTTAAATAAAAAAATTTGCATCTTACCTTCTTTCTAATTCTTCTAAATGCTTAATAGATCATAAATTAAAATAAATCTATGTCAATATAATTTAAAATAAATATAATTTAAAATAAAGTAATAAGATTTTCTCATATATTTTAACTCACTTGATAATCTATCCATCCAAATATAGTTCTTATTTCTTTTGATCCTTAATATTTTAATATATCAAATAATTTATTTTTTCTTTGTTTTCATGCATTATTGTCATTTTGTTTATTTGTTACATATATAGTTCTTATTTTATCCATCCATATATAGTTCTTATTTCTTTTGATCCTTGATATTTTAATATATCAAATAATTTATTTTGCTTTGTTTTCATACATTATTGTCATTTTGTTTATTTGTTACAGTGGTTAGTCTTATCACTTAATCGTTCCTCGACTTTTGCTTCCACGAATATTGTATGATTTTATTATTTTAGTATATATTTTTTTAACTTTCTGGTCTTTCATGTAAAGTTTCTTAGTCTTAAGTATATTAGATAAAATTTAATTTCTAAAGATTTTCTTTTACTTTCCAAAAACTTAGTATTAATTTTTTTTTTTTTTGTGGTAAAGTGTTTTATCATCTATGCTTGACATTCTACCATGTTTTCTGTAGAGAGATCGATGTTGTCAAATATTTTCTTTGAGCTTTCAAATTTGGGTCTTAGCTCCTCTATCTAATGCTCAACTTTTTTAAATATTGTATGATGATCTTATTGTTCCAAATATTCCCTCCTAAAGTTGAATGGTGATGCTATCTATTAACTTATATCTCTTTTTTTTTAGTTTTTTATTTGCATTTTTTATTTAACATTTTCTCAATCTAAGGTTTTTTCAACCTTTTTACAATGCAAGAGTATCCCTTGCATACCATTAATCTTGTACAACCAAAAAAAGAATTGTTCATTTCTATTTACTTTTCCTAATTCAATTTCTAGTTATTTGATGATATGAGTGATTGTAGGTGCACATGTTAAGTTGAAAAGGTTGCTTATAAGGAAGTTCAAGCTAAAACAAGGTAGCGCCCAACTTGTAAAAGTTATGTTTGTATGAATAGACATGTGGGATTGCCATGGGGTCCCTACTTTCCCTTATAGTAGAAAATATTTATATGGAGCAATTTGAAGGTAAAGTTCTAGATTCTTTTCCCTTGAAACCTGATTTTTGAGTTAGATTTATGGATGTTACAAATGTAAAATGCCCTCATGGTAAAGAAAGCCTTAACAATTTCACGGGGCATCTAAATATTCAATCTAAGCATATTGGATTTACAATGGAGTTAGAAGATAATAACTCCATTCCTTTCTTGGATGTTCTTATCACTAGGAAGGTTGATGGTTCTTTGAGACATCAAGTAAGCCTTAAGAAAACCCGCAGTGAGCAATATCTTCATGTTGACTCTCATATCAAAAGGAAATTGAGGGCTTATCTTCTATATTGGGATTCTTGGCAGCACTCGCGATATTCTTCTCATAACTCCAAACCATCATTTGATTGAACAAGAATGACGACCTTGATATACGTTGAATCTACAATAACTTCTGGAACACAAAAATACATTTGGCCTTTGACCACATCAATGAATTGTCAATAGATGAATGATAGCTCTAATTATGAGATCCCACATGGTTCTGTGTCATACTTCACTATGTGAACTTAATTGGATGATGATTCAATTGCTCCACACATACTGAACTGAAGTGAGAAGTTGAATGATTCTTAGAGGATGTCGTATAGTGCTTGTGACCAAGAGTTTTATTCTATTGTTCAAGCATTAATAAAATGAAGGCGTTATTTGTTGCTTAAGTAGTTTATTTAATATATTGATAGTCAAACATTGTAGTATATAAACAATCAAGTCTAATTTAGTCAGAGACACATGAAGTGGGTAGAGTTTCTATAGAGTTCTTCTTTTGTGTTGTAGCATGTGACAAGAAAGTGAAATAGATTTGTAGATGTGTTGAGAGGGAGGACTGATTTGTTGATTACCATGTCAATGGAAGTGGTAGGTTTTGTGAGTATAAAAGAATTGTACGAGAAGGATGTATATTTTTAAGCAGCTTGGAAAGATTGCAAGGATCCTTAGTGTGGAGGGAAGACACGATATTTGAATTATTTTATCTGCGAAGGATTTATGTTTAGGAATTAATGGTTAGGTTTCCTAAGAGGATCCATGTGGGAGAATATCATATGAAAGTTACATAGTGGAAAATCGGGAGATGACTTTTTTGTGGATAAAACTAGAGCATTGGTAGAGAAGAGATACTATGGGCTAGGAGTTGCCAAAGATTTGAAGAAATGGATTGAGTATTGTAAGATTTGTAAACATGCAAAAGGAAGAAGTTGTAGTATTGGCTTGTAAATGTCATTGTTGATACTTGAGAGACCAAGGGAGGATTTGAACGTGGATTTTGGATTGCTAAGAAAGAAATGATTCCATAATTGTTGTAGTAGATAGATTTTCTAAAATGGCACAATCTATTCCTTGTAGGTAGACTTGTGATGCAACATATGTAGCCATGTTATTTTTCAAAGAAGTAGTTTGTTTGTATGTGCCTAAGAGCATTACTTCATATAGAGATAGTAAGTTTCTTGGTCACTTTTGGAGGACATAGTGGAAGAAGTTGGGTACCATATTATAGTTTATTTCATCATAGCACCCCCAAATAGATGGACACAATGAGGTTGTGAATAGGTGTTTGAGTAATTGGTAAGATGTCTAATTGGAGAGAAACCTAGGTAGTGGAATGTGGTCTTAGCACACGTTGAATTCACATATAATAATTGATTAAATAGGTCAACATGAAGGATTCCATTACATATATTGTATTGGATACCATCTAAGGGATGGCATATTTGGTATGTTTGCCTAACACAAGCTTGAGAAGCATAGTTTTAGAGTCATTTGCAAGATTTATAAAGAAGTGCGTGAGAAGGATCGACCAAAGATGCATTAGTGGTGAGAGGTCGACCGGTTGACAAAGATGAAGGAAAATTCTCTGGTATAAATTCTAAGTTGAAGGGTACATCTAAATCCCTGATTCAGTCGACAACAAGAAGATGTTGGAAATGAGGTAAAGTTGGACATTAAAAAGGGACTGCAATTCGAAGGAAACATAAGCCAGTACATGATCCGATGAGAAGCAGTGAACTGAGAGAAACAGAACTCTAGATAAGGGAGGCGATGTGTACTTGGCATTGACCACTACACAGTCAGATCAATATGTTTGGTTGACCGACTCAGGATCATCCTATCATATGACACCACATAGAGAATGGTTCTGTGAATATGAACTATATGAAGGAGGAGATGTGTTCTTGGGGGACGACTCGACAACCAAAATTTTTGGATGAGGAAAAGTTCGAATGACACTATAGGATGGGAGGAATAGAACCCTTCTAGATGTGCTACAGATTCCAGGTTTGGAAAGAAAGAAAATATCCATTGACAAGATGAGTGATGCAAGGGTACACACTCTATTTCAGAAGGATATGTGTAAGATGGTCAGAGGTGCGATGGTATTAATGAAAGGAGTTCAGATTGGAACCCTATACAAGTTATTAGGGAATGTCGACTCGATTGGATGCAACACCATCAATGTTCCTTAAGTTGACTCAACTTGAATCGACTCGGGCTGACTCGATTCAACCCGACTCGACAAGACAACCCGACCATGCTATGGCACGAGAGGATGGGACATATTGGAGTAAAAGGACTTCGAGCTATGCATAAAAAAGGTATGGTCGAAGTTATTCCTTAATGCAATTTAGAAGTTGAATTTTGTGAACATTGTATATATGGAAAACAAAGTCAGGTAAGGTCACCATATGGAGCGACAAGGGCACATGGAATTCTAGAAATGGTTCATAATGATGTGTTTGGCCCTATTTCAGCGCCTTCACTTGGTGGATCCATGTATTATGTCTCCTTCATAGATGATTTTTCCAGGAAGACATGGGTATATTTCCTGAGGAAGAAATCATAGGTTTTTGAGAAATTCAAAGAGTTTAAATATCTTGTAGAAAACCAAAAATATAATAAGATTAAGGCGTTGATAACTGACAATGGTGGTGAATTCTGTGGAAAGGAATTTGATCGGTTCTGCAGGCAATGTGGCATAGAAAACCAAAATACCTCACCATATACCCCACAAAAAAATGGAATTGTTGAGAGAATGAATAGAACATTTATGGACAAGGCAAGAAGCATGCTCAGTGGTGTTGGTCTCACATAAGAATTCTGGGCAAAAGCAATTGACACTACAAAATATCTAGTAAATATGCCTCCTTCGTTGACGCTAGTCGACACGACTCCATATGTGGTATGGTCTAGTAAGAAGCCTTCGATTTCACATCTCAAAATATTTGGTTGTGATGCATTTGTGCACATTCCCAAAGGAAAGAAGAGAAAGCTAGACAAGAAGGAATTCAAGTGTATTTTCATTGGATACACAGAAGGAATGAAAGGATATAAGCTCTGGGATCCTGCATCAAAGAAAACAATGTACAATAGAGATGTGGTCTTCAAAGAAGTCAGAAGGAAGTCTGGTTCAAACATAGAATAATTCAAAGAAGTCAGAGGGAAGTCTGATTATGAAGTGATGGTTCAAACAGAGAATAATCCAGAGAAGGTGTGGTTTGAACTGAGGAACGAATAAGATGATTTAGATTATTCAATTGAATCAGATGAAGAGGTGGAACAACTGACCTCGGTTGTAATGAGGTCATAATGAGTTAAAAAACCAGTCGAAAGGTATAGTCCACCTGACTTTCGTTCTGCATTTATGTTAACTACCACTAATGAAGAGCCCAAGTCAGTCGAAGAGGCAGTCGACTCAGCAGAGGGAAAAATCCGGAAGGATGCCATGGTTGAAGAGATGGAATCCTTGCATAAGAATGAGACATGGGATTTAGTTGAACTACCTAGTGGAATAAATATTGTTGGTAGCAAGTGGGTATTCAAGAATAAAATGAACGCCACGGGTCAAGTCAAGAAATTCAAAGCTCGATTGGTAACGAAAGGATATTCTCAAGTCGAAGGAGTCGACTCCAGTGAGATTTTTTCCCCTGTTGCAAAATTAACTTCCATTAGAGTATTAATATATTTGGATGCAACATTTGACCTGGAAATAGAACAAATGGATGTAAAGATAGTCTTCCTACATGGGGACCGAGAAGAAGAAACCTACATGAAACAACCTAAAGTATTTGTAGTCAGGGGAAATAAATATTTGGTGTGAAAACTGAAAATATCCCTTTATGGTCTAAAGACATCACCAAGGATGTGGTACCAAAAGTTTGACACATACATCCTTAGTTTGGGATTCACGAGAAGAAAAGTTGATCACTACATGTATTCCAAAGAAGAAGGTAGGCATTTCATATATGTAGCATTGTATGTTGATGACATGTTGTTGATTGGAAACAACATGAACACAATAAAGGAGGTGAAGAAGTAGTTATCCTCCATGTTCAACATGAAGGATCTTGGTGCAATGAATTTCATTTTGGAAATGGAGATCAAGAGAGATTGAGCAACTAGAAATCTTTGGTTGAACCAAAAGAAGTATATTGAAAAAATCTTGAAATGTTTCAACATGCAGGATTGCAAACCTATGAAGGTGCCGATTCTTATGGGAGCAAGGCTAACTTCTGAACAGTTCCCAAGGATACAGGATGAAATAGAGGACATGGCACATGTTACCGATGCAAGTGTTGTTGGTAGTCTATTGTATGTGATGGTATGAAATCAATCAAACATTTCCCATGCAATGGGAGTGTTGAGTATATACATGTCGACACCCGAAAAGGAACAATGGAAAGTTTTCAAGAGAGTATTAAGGTATTTGTGTGGCACAGATACCTTATTTTGGGATTTGTGAGAAGCAAAGATGATTACTACATATATTCCAAAGAAGAAGGTGGCCATTTAATATATGTATCATTGTATGTCAACAACATGTTGTTGATTAGAAACAACATGAACACAATAAAGGAGGTGAAGAAGCAGATATCCTCCAAGCTCAACATGAAGGATCTTGGTGCAGTGAATTTCATTATGGAATGGAGATCAAGAGAGATCGAGCAACTAGAAAACTCTGGTTGAACTAGAATAAGTATATTGAAATAATATTGAAACATTTCAACATGCAAGATTGCAAACCTATGAAGGTGCCAATTCTTGTGGGAGCAAGGCTAACTATTGAACAGTGCCCAAGGAAATAGGAGGAAATAGAGGACATGGCACGTGTTCCCTATGCAAGTGTTGTTGGTAGTCTAATGTATGTGATGGTTTGCACTTGATCAGATATTTCCCATGCAGTGGGAGTGTTGAGTAGATACATGCCGATACCTGGAAAGGAGCATTGGACAATTTTCAAGATAGTATTTAGGTATTTGTGTGGCACAAAAAACTATGCTATATGCTACCAAGGAAAACCTGGAGGTGACAATGAATTAAATGTACATGGCTTTGTCGATGCTGACTGGGCTGGAGATCTGGATCATTGAAGGTCGACCAGTGGATATGTGTTCAAGATGTCTAGTGGAGAAATCGACTAGATGAGTAAGCGATATGCGTTCGTAGCCTTGTCAACAACAAAAGTTGAATACATGGCAACCACTCATGGAAGCAAAGAAGCAATATGGTTGCAAAGGATTTTTTCAGGAATCGGATTTGAGAAAAGAGTTATGAAGATAAGTTGTGATAGTCAAAGCGCAATATTTCTGTCAAAGAACCTAACTTATCATTCCAAGACTAAGCACATTGATTTACAACACCATTTTGTGAGAGACATGGTGGAAAGCAACAAGGTGTTGCTAGAGAAAGTCTGTGAATGTTGTGAATTTCTCTTGGTGGAAAGAGAGAATGGGAATTTATTACCTAGGTTTGTGAACAAGAGTTCATAAATCTCTTGGTTTCAGCAAAGAAGACAACACGTAGGAGAATGTTGGGTTGTTATATTATTTGCAGTGAAATTCGAAGGTCGAGGTGGATCAACCGGGTAAATTCGAAGTCAAAGAAATTGACAGCAAGTCGAAGGTCGAGGTGGATTGACCAGGTAAATTTGAATTCGAAGAAATCAACAACAAGTTGAATAGGTCAATCTATAAGAGGCCGACAGGCGAGCGCATGGAAACCGAATGGAGGTCGACTAGAAATCGACTGGTAAAGTGACTTAAATCGACTGTAATAGAATCCTGAGATTTGTGGGATTTGTAGCCAATGATCTGAGAGTATCTATAACCGTTTTTTGGTCGCCTTTATTTAGGTTTTTACCTACTATAAAGCTTATAAATATGGTGTGTTGTAATGTTGTAAAATCTAATCTTTAGAGAAATTGTTTTAGAGTTTGTTGGTCATGTAGATGTAAGTTGAATTGGCTATAGGTTTGTTCTTGTGTAAAGAAAGAAGGTATGATGTTGATTGTGTCTTAGGTGTAGACCAAGGTTAGGCGTGTAACCTTTTATTATGAAGGAATAAGACAACAAGAGAGAAAAACGCTCCAGGAATGTTGGTTTTCTCAGTTGGGTTTCCAGGGTAAAATCTTTGTGTACTATGTGTTTTCTTTGCCATTTACTGTCTTGATTAAATATTTCTTCCTCTCTTCCGCTAAGTTTAGTGTGGAAGTGTTGCCCATTTCCTAACACTAAAGTCTTAGTTTCATCAAACTCAATTCTGTCTCAGAAGGATTTAGGCAACCCACTAATGAACCAATGTATCTTCATGATTTTCATTGATGGTTTTCTAATTCTGGTTAAGGAATTAGGGTTGTAGACTAATCCAAGTCAATGGATTAGGGGTTTTGGATGTTGTGGGATCATATATATATTATATTGTAAACAATGAAGGAGAATGATGAATAAGAATTAGAGGTGCGACTCTAAACAAGTTGTTGGTTTTTTCAGTTTGGGTTTCCAGGGTAAAATATTTGTGTAATGTGTGTGGGTGTCGTCGTATCTTTTATTATTTTATTAAGAATCCATTTGCAGTAATTAGTTGTACAACAATAAAATCTACATTTGGTATCAGATTAGTTATTGGCTTTAGGGGGACACCTTTGTGGTCATGGGTTTGGGTAGGCTTTGTGGTATCGATTCTTGTGGTGAAAATAAATGGTGAGCAGTTCAAAAATAGAGAGATCAAGAAATTTAATGGGATTTTTTTTGAGTTTTGGAAGCTCAAGATGGAAGATTTGTTGGTGGAAAAGATCAATGGATCATTTTGGATCCATGTACTATACCTACAAGAACGTTAATGGAAGACTGGAAAAAATTGGATCGAAAGGCGAAGAGCACAATCTAGTTGTGTCTCTCAGATTCAATATTACTGACTGTGTCAGGGGAAGCTACAACTAAGGAATTATGGAATAAGTTAGGGGCTTTGTATCAATCTAAGTCCCTAGTAAACAAAATGTTCTTGCGGAAGAAGTTGTACAACTTGAGGATGAAATGTGGAGACTCGGTGATAAAGCATATGAACACCTTCAATATTGTGGTAAGTCAACTATTATATGTTGATATTAATATTTTTTATGAAGATAAGTGTATCAGTTTATTGTGCTCTTTACCAAAGTTGTGGGATAGTCTGGTTGTGGCCATAGGTAGTAATCAACAACTAATTTAAGTTTTGATGATGTGGTCTCATCCTTGTTGTCAGAGGATATGAGGTGGAAAAACATGGAAAGTCAGAGCACAAATGCCTCATTTGCAAGAGGATGCTCTCAGAAAATAAATATATCCAAGTCCTCAAGTGGGCGATCTAAATCTCCCGAAAAATTTGTAAAGGTAGTTTGGGGATGTGGAAAAGAAGGGCATTACAAGAAACAATGTAGATCCAAAAGTGTTGAGAGAGGAAAGAGATATGATGATGCTCCTTCTACAAAAAAAAAACCTCCACATACGAAGGAGGGGATGTGTACTTGACTTCTTTGATCACATATATATGCATATCATGAGGCATGGTTGGTCGACTCTGGTGAATCCTTTCATATGACTCCTCACAAGGAGTAGTTCCATGAATATGAAAGGTATGATGGAGGTGATGTTTTTCCAGGAGATGACTTGACAGCCAAAATCATAAGATGAGGAAAATTCAAGTTGAATATCATGGATGATAGAATTATAACACTCCCCAATGTTTTGCACATCCCAGGATTGGCCAAAAATTTGATTTCTATAAGAAAAATGGACGATGCAGGGGTAAAAATAATGTTTGAGAAATAAACCTACATGATGGTTCAAGGGGAAATGGTGTTGTTGAAGGGAATTAGAATTGAAACTATGTATAAGCTGTTGAGAAGCACTATTAGTGACAAGTGCAATAATTATATTGTTCTTGATATTGGAGCTGAAGAAGAAAAAACTCCTATAATCTCTGGAGAAAATACTATGCTTTGGCATCAAAGACTGGGGAATATCGGAGAGAAGGGCCTTTGAATACTACATGGTAAAGGTATGGTTGAAGGTATGGCCAATTCCTCTCTAGATTTTTATTTATGTGAACATTTCTTATAAGGGAAGAAGAATCGTGTAAAATTCTCCTCTAGTGCTACAAGGGTTGAGGGAATTTTGCAGTTGGTGCACAATGATGTATTTGGACCTGTGTGGGTTCCATCATTGGGTAAATACATGTACTAATGTCACATTTGTAGATAACTTCTTGAGGAATACATGGACTTATTTCCTTGGGAAGAAATATAAAGTATTTGACAAATTTAAAGAGTTTAAGGATCTTGTGGAGAATTAGACAGAGAAGAGATTAAAGTGATGAGGATGGATAATGGGCGAGAATTCTACATAAATGAATTAGAGGAATTATGTAAGAAGTGTGGTATAGCAAGGAAAAATACTACTCCATACACACCTCAATAGAATGGAGTTGCAGAAAGGATAAAAAGGATGTTGATGGAAAAAACAAGGAGCATGTTGAGTGGTGTTGGGTTAGGATAGGAATTATCGACATATACAGTGGGTACTACATGTTACCTGGTCAATTGATCACCCTCATCAGTGCTGGATGAAAAGACTCCACACGAGGTATGGACTAGTAAGAAACCCTCTCTTACACATCTAAGGGTATTTGGTTGTAATGCATATATTCACGTTCCAAAGGAAAATAGGAGTAAGTTGGATAAAAAGGTTGAAAAGTGTATCTTTATTGGTTATAAAGATAGTTTGAAAGGTTATAAGATCCGGAACCCATAAACTAAGAAGGTAGTGTATAGTCGATATGTGGTATTTAGAGAAATCAAAGATGTTGTCAAACAGGAAGTCCTACCAAGGGAAGAAGAACCAAAGAAAATAGAGTTTGAATTGAAGGATGATGGATCAGACTCTATAGAAGAACATGAATCAGAAGAAAAAGAGCCTCATACTCTAGTATTAAGGAGATCAATTTGAGAAAGAAGGAAACTGGAAAGGTATACTCCACTTGATTTCTGCTCAAATTTTTCTTTGTTTATTACTAGTGATGATCCTAGAATTGTTAGGGAGGCAGTGGATTCAAAGGATGGAAAACTATGGAAAAAGACCATAGTGGAACAAATGGAAGCCTTGGACAAGAATGAGGCTTGGGATCTAGTGGATTTGCCAACTAGAAGAAATCCCTTTGGTATAATATGGATGTTTAAGAAGAAGTTGAATGAAAAAAGAAAAGCGGAGAAATAAAAAGCTCAATTAGTAGAAAAAGTTTATTCCTGGGTAGAGGGAATTGACTTTGGTGAAAATTTTTCTCATGTTTCCAAGTTAACTTCTATTAGATTTCTTTTATCTTTTGTTGTTGTGCTTTATTTTGAAGTAGAATAGATGGATGTGAAGATATAATTCCTACATGGGATATTGGAAGAATAAATCTACATGAAGTAGCCAGAAGGCTTTGCAGTGAAGAGAAAGAAAGACCTAATATGCAAGATGAAAAAGTCCCTATATGGGTTAAAACAATCAATAAGGATGTGGTATAAAAAAATTGATACTTATATGTTGGGACTTAGCTTCACAAGGACCAAAGTCGATCATTGTGTGTATTTCAAATTGATCATTGATCATCTTATTTATTTGGTCGTGTATGTGGATGATATGTTGTTGATATGAAATGACAAGGAGATTATCCAGGATGTGAAAACTTAGTTGTCCTCTAAATTTAAAATGAAGTATCTTGGTGCTGCAAATTTCATTTTGGGCATAGAAATTAAAAGGATCAAGAAAACAAGAAATTCTAGTTAAATCAAAGGAAATATGTCGATATAATATTGCAAAGGTTTAATATGCAAGAATGTAAACCGGCCAAGGTTCCTTTTCTTGTAGGTGTAAAGTTATATGCAGATCAGTGTCCCAAGACACATGAAGAGTTAGAGGACATGTCTCGTGTTCTATATGCTAATGTGATTGGTAGTTTGATGTATGCAATGGTTTGTACTAGACCATAAATTGCACATGTAGTGAGAGTTTTGAGCATGTATATGTCAAAACCAGGGAAGGAGCATTGGGAGGAAGTAAAGAGGGTTTTCAAGTATTTGTGTAGAACTACTACTTATGGATTGTGCTACCAAGCAAGACCAGGATTGGACAGAGTGTTGGACATACATGGGTTTGTTGAAGCACACTAGGTTGGAGATCTAGATCATAGAAGATAGACAAGTGGGAATATGTTTAACCTATTTGGAGGACCAATCAGTTAGATGAGAAAAAGATAGGTTGTAGTAGCACTCTCAACTACAAAATTTGAATGCATGGCAACCACTCATGAAAGAAAGGAAGCAACATGGTTATAGAGATTGTGTTCAGGTATTGGGTTTGTGCAACGAGTTGTAAGGATAGATTGTGACATTTAGAGTGCAATATTCCTAGCGAATAACTTGGCTTATCATTAAATACAAATCATATTGATGTTCAATATCACTTTGTGAGAAACATGGTCAAATACAAGAAGGTGTTGTTGATGAAGGTGGACACTTTGAATAATGTTGCAAATTCATTGACAAACTCTATAAGCATCAAGAAGTTCTTTTGGTGTAGAGAAACAATGGCCATTTTTGCCCCGGATTATTAACTATGTAATCGTGTGACCCCTTATATGAAAAGAAAACAACATGTGGGAGAATGTTGGGTATGTGTTATATTTTTTGCCCAGGAGTTCGGGGGTGGAGCCTCTAGAAAAAATGCGATTTTTTTCGTCTGTCTTTTAGCAGTTTTCAACACACGATTTTTGTTGATGGATTTCTAATTCCAATTAAGGAATTAGGGTTGTACACTAATCTGGGTCAATGGATTAGGGGTTCTGGATGTCGCGGGATCCTATATATATATAATGTATTGTAAACAATGAATAAGAATTAGAGGTGTGGCTCTAAACATGTTATTGGTTTTCCCGATTTGGGTAATGTGTGTGTGTGCCATCATATCTTTTTTGTTTTTATTAAGAATAAATTTACAATAATTAATTGTACAAGGTTAAAATCTACGTAAACAATTGGGAAAATGAACGAGTCTTCACTATGTTTTGGGTTGTATGTTATTTCATGTTCTTTCTTGTACGAGTGCACAAACTGTGTACCCTTAGACCCTCTATGGATTCTTTGAAATTCCTCGTTCAATATCGGTTTTAGTAGTGCTCTGTATATTCTGAACTAAGCATATTCCTACCCTGGGTTTTGAGAGACGTGTTATTTGAACTAAGGTCTGGCAATGTTAACAACTCTGAATATTTCTCTTTGCTACGCAAATTGGTTTACTACATTTTTCAAATGGATTATAGGGAACTTCAAGATAAGGCATGCTCTTAGGAGACATGATGAGAAAATTCAGAGAAAATGAAGCTTGATTCTCACAGCTACAGAAAAAATTCATGAGCAAGATAACCATGCTACTTCTCAAATAGAAACTAATATGGGAACCCTGGTGCTATAGAACACCAGATAAAAGTATTGGAGGTAGAATGTAACATGCTTCAGAACATGGTAGAAAATTTGACCAAGGGTGAGTATTTTGGAGATTATAATCAAGCATAATATGTTAACTCAAACTATGGGAGACCAAGGGAAGATGATTTAGTACATCAACACTTGGAGAATGTGGAACTAGTCAAGCAAGTTTCATATTCAACCAAGAAAGTAGTGGATGAAGTTGCCAATCATCATGCCTTTTGCTAAGCTTATATGATTTACACATTATTCATGTTTTTAGGTGTGTTCTATAACATCTACACTACTAGGATCTTTTGTAAAGTTTTGTATCTAAAACTACTTATGTTGTATATTTATATGATGGAAACTAGCTCTTTTTTTTCTTTTGTTTTTATTGTTTTGAGACAAATTATGATGTACTCTCACTGCAAGCTCTACTACACCTTTTACTTAATATAAATCTTCTAGTTATGGTTTTAAAAAAAATGGATCATAAAGCATGTCAACCTTGAGAACATAATGATAATCAATTATGAAGGAAGGTGCATTACACCCTTTCAAGCTAGTAGCCTGGAAATTTACAAGCTCCCAAGAGTGGAAGTGCCAATGACCCTTGCATGGGTAGAGGAATTTGACAGGTCAAAGAACTACAATAAATTTATGAGCAAGTGGTAGATTGGAAAAAAAGTTCAAATCCAAGGCATTGGGCTTTACCCCATGATCAATTTAAGGGAATCGTATATGTATGGTGTTGCATTAGTGAGTATATTGTATAGATAGAAGGATGCATCACACTTTAGAGAAGCTTGGGTGCCACTTCTATAAACTATAGTAAAGAAGGGATCTGAGTCTTTAGTTGGGCTACCATCCCATCTCACACAATGAGGGCTGCAATAGCTAGGGTTAGGTGTCATAATCCTTGCTATCTCCCCAAATTTTACATGTCATCCCACCCCATTGACACCATCTATGCTACTAATCTGTTTCCAAGAATGGGATGGAATTGGATAATATATTAACATCCTATTTAGGTCTACTACTAGGATATATGGGAACATAAATATATGAGGCTATATGCAAGGAGATGTGATAATTTCTTGGCCCCATTATATGCATTGATTTTCTACAAGCTTGTCCCAAGGCTATCTAAAGAGGTTATGTGAGTTGTGTACATGCTTGAGGACTGATACATAGATGAACTAAATATTTACATAGAAATTTAAGGAGAAAAAAAGGATTTCACACCTTTTTCCAACATATGTACCAAACATGCTAATGGATAGAGAAATTACCTATCAAACTATCCTACATGGTTTCAATGCCTCACTAGAAAAAGACCATAAGAAACTATATCTAGCTTATCCTATCTACATAGGACTTTATGGGTTGAATAATTATGTGTTTGCCAAGATGGAGGTAGAGGAAATGGAGAACTATAAGTTCAAAGAAGAAAAATTAAAAAGGAAATATATCGACAAAGTAGTCTCATTCCATAGAAACCATGTAAACCTCACTTGGTCATACACCCATCAAGATTGGGAGGTAGAAGAAGTTAAAAGAAGGGCACAATATTATAAATAAGTATTGATTTGAATGCAATAATGTGATAAAGAAAAGGCTGACAAGAGGGAAAATGTGAAGGAAATGCAAAGAAAAGCTATAGAATAACAAGCTCAAAAATAAAAGGCTGAAGTAGAAGCCAAAGCTCAAGCAGAAGTCAAAGTAAGAGTTGTAGTAAAAGTAGTAGTAGACGCAAAAGCTAAAGTAGAGGAAGATGATAAAAGGAGAAGGAAGGAATAATAACTCAAAATAATGTTCAAGGAAGAAGATGAAATAAAAAGGAGTAGCAAAAGAAGTTGAGAAGAAAATAGTAGCAAAAGAAGTTGAAAGAAAAATATTGGAAGAAGAGGTTGAAGCTAGAGCCAAAGAAGTAGCAAAAATTGAAGCTAAAATATAATGAATAAAAACTACAACATTGTTGAGGAAAATAGAAGAATGAGACAATAAAATAATTGAAGATGAAAATAGGAAACATATAAAGGAAGATGAATATGTGAAAAAATGAGTTGAGGAAGAAAAAAGACCAAAAGAGGAGGAGTAACAGAAAGAGTTAGCAACAGAGGAAGAGAGAAGAAAAAATGTAGAGGCAGATGTCGACGTTGAAAGAAAATGATAAGAGGAAGAATAACAAAAGAATAAATATGAAGAGCGAAATTCAGGGGAAGATAGTGGTAGTGAAGTACAAATAGGTCATACACCTTGTAAAATGGTGTCTTGTACATTAAGAATAATGAGAAATGTATTTCCCTCCCCATGGGTCCTAGTTTTAAGTAGTTTATGCAATAAAATATTCCCATTGACGAGGTAGGCCAACTAGAATTGTTCACTTTCAAAAGAAAGGAGAAGAAAATTGTGAGGCAAACTCATAAGAGAAGGGAACTCGTCGTAAATAAAGACGTGGTAGAAACCACTAAAACCACATTGCGAGATGTAGATAAGATAGACCCAATATAAATGGCTTGAACTCGAGTTGAAACAACAAGGGTCCAACCAATCTAATGTTATCGGTATGAAAAGGGATCAAGAATGAAAAGGGATCAAGATGAGTTGGACATAGAACAAAGGACATGATCTATGAGAATTTTTAGTATCTTCAAATCCAATGTGTGGAATTACTTATTATTACTAACAAAATAGATGATTAGAAAGTAAGACAAGAGAGATCACAAAGGTGTTTTGATCTCATAAAAGAATGACAACAAGATTATACAAGTGCTACTCTGGACATTCATAGAAAGAGTAAAGAATACATCTTGCAAAATGACTTGAGTCTTGGAGGTTGGAAATATTTGTCCATAAACTTACTAGATAAGAAAGTTCATGACACTTTTAGTGAATTTCAAAAATTTGGCAAGTCAATGATAAGATCACACAAAAATGCAATTAGGTTTCCTTTGTGAAAGAAAACACCTTTAGGCCTCAAGAAGAGGTAATGATACCTTTGGAGGAAGCTCAAAGAATGGAGAGGCATGCAATTGCACATTTCTTTGACATCATCAAGACAAAGCTCAAGGAATATATTGTTACCCCTTCTAAACAAATATGTTTAACAAAATAAAAAAAGGTTTCGCCAAAACTGTGCATTATGTGGCATTGTGTGAGGTGTTACTTGAACGCAAACATTACCCACATGCTGAAGACATCCAAATGTTGTATGGAATTCGGGAAGCTTATATAAATAATACAACTAAAGAAAAGGGAGAAATTACCGAGATATCAATGGGAATGTGAAAGGCCATTAAATCAAATCACTTTAGCTTCCATATGCACCCTTTTTTTTTTTTATAAATACAATCGTTGTGAAAGAGGAAAGGGATTTTTGTTGGGAATTGTAATATGAATTCATTCTAATTAAGAAGCTTGTTGGCCATATTTTTTTAGAATGATTTCGGTGTATCTCCCATCTTGGACAATTCTATGTGATTCATATATTTTGGAAATCGTTGAAAATTTGGATATTACAATTGTAGATATGTTTTTATGTTCGTGTTATATATATATATATATATATATATATATATATATATATATGCTTCTTAATGGTGTGGATAAATGGATGTAAAATTATAGATTTCAGAGTAATAATATGTTCACCTTGATTTACTATTTGTTATTCACAATTTTTTCAATTAATAATACAATAAATTGATTATGTCTATTATTTTCTCTAATTTATATTAGTTCTATATATGTCAATATTCTTAATTTTTTGATAGGAGAAATTAGAATACGACGACATTTTCCTTATGCATATTGCATTCTACATTTGGAATTTAACATCATCAAACTAGTAAGGCAACTGGGCCATAATCTGGAGGGTTTTCCATTCAAAATGGAGAAATGTCTAATTTGATCCTTTCTGTGGGTGAACTTGTGTAGTTAATGAAGGGAATATGCCTACATCAATAGGTCCCTAGATTCTAAGGCATGGGGGTTATTAGGGCATCAATAGGCATTTGAGCTCCAAGTAATTATGTTGGTCGACAAAGGGATTTTGGGAAGGTGGGGTCCACTTCCATCAATCATCAAGAGGATGAAGACCTTTTGTTCTCAAGGTCCATAATTGATGCAAACTTAAAAAAAAATAGCCCTACTTTGAGCATCAAGAGGCATAAGTCATTTCATCCTTTTATCAGTTTTATGTGGAATTCTCTCAAGCCCTAAACACTTGGAGTTAGGGCGTCCGGTCCCGATGCCCTTAAAGTTGATTTGAAGAATTTGGGTAAAGCACCCCCTACATTTCTATACTTAGTAATTGTTAAAAATATTTTTGTGATTAATGTCAAAGACAGGGGGATACTATAGATGTCAAGACAAAGATCGCAAGATGGAGATTGTTGGAAATATTATTTTTGGATTTTTGATGCTCAGTTTGGATACCCTATATTTGAAGGCCTTTTTACTTTGAATACCTACCTCAAATGGGAGAATAGGATATATGGTTTAAAATCTTATTTCGATACCTTTCCAATGATATATGACACCCCCTCTAACTCCATAGGAATGAGGAGATATGAAAGATTGTCAGGTCAACCCATCTAGAAAGTACAGGTTGACCCAACGAGTTTTACAAATCAACCCCATAAGTGAACACAAAAGTGTTATAAATGCAGGGTAGATCTGCGCATTTGAAGAGTATCCAAGCAAACAAAGAAAGTATAAGTGTGCATAAGATATCTGAGGTACAAAAGAGGAGTTGGGGAATATTCTTGGTATCTAAAGGTGTGTAAGAGGAGTTTTCTTGGAGTTTTAAGGGTGTGCTATGAAGGACTAAGGTCTATGATGTTGCAAAGTGCATTGTTTTGAGGTTGTGATGTTGCAATTTGGAATTGTATTTTGGAAATGATGTTATGAGATTCTCTAGTGCATGAAGGCTAAATATGACTAGGGTTTGAAGCTATGTCTGGGGTATGAAGCAAGGACATGCGTTGGATCATGAAATTTAAGGGTATGATGATGTTGTGAAATGCATGAGGTATGAAGCATCAGGTGAAGTCCAAAGTACTCTGTGTATGAAGATCTCAGATTGGTACATGTACATGTATTATTAAGTTGGTGCTCAACTAAGGAGATTGATGTCTCCAGTAGGTTGGTTCCTACACAATATATTCTTGAGTTGGTGCTCAGCTGAAGAGATTGGTTTCTCTAGTAGTTTGGTGCCTAAAATACTTATAATAATAAGTTGATGCCTACAAACATTTATAATGATAAGTTTTTGTAATTTCCCCCCACAAGGGTTTCCAAATTAAACTCTATGTATTGTGATTTGAGTTTACATGCATTTATTGTTTTAAAGTTAATGAATTACTGATGAATTCCCATTTAAAATAAAAATTATCTTATACCAATTCACCCCCTCTCTCAATATAAGCATAAGCTCAACAATTGGTATTAGAGTTGATTCTTTCAAAAAAAGTCTAACCACTGGAAGGTAGATCTCGAGAGCACACATGATTGGATGGATATGTAGCTCATCTGAAGAAAGTGATGGATATGTTTATGATGCTAACAAAGAAGAATTACTCTTCATGGCCATGGATACAAATTCTACTAATATAGAAAATGAATACAATCAGAAAGAAAAATCAGATAAATAAGAAGAAGACATTGGTGGAGAAGTGAATCTTGAAGTAGAACTTGTTAGTGCCTTAGAATAAATAAACAGACTCGAGGGAAAGGGTAAAAAGAAGAAAGAGCAATTGAAGAAATATGAAAATAAGGATCACGATCTTGATGAAATAGAAAAAACAGTTATCATCCTAAAGACACAACTAGAAGAGGCAAAAAGGATAAAAGAAATGGTGATAAGCCAACTAAAATAAAAGAAAGAAAGTTGCGAAAAAACTGGAGAAAAAAACTGATCAGTTGAGTAAAAGTTTGTAGTTTGGAAAAATATTGAAATCTTAGATAATATTCTCAATCACCAAAGGTCACCATTCATCAAGACAAGTATTGGCTATGACGAAAAATAAAATACCCTCAAGGGTGATGCAAGCACTAAGGTCACAAAGCCATCAAAAAAGGAAAATGGAGAAAATCCTAAAAGATATGATAATATTCTCAAAGCCTCCATCAACAATGAAAGCAATAGCAGGAAAGGAAATGACGGAAACTTGATTCTTCTCACAAGAACAACAAGATTGAGTTCAGAAGAGTTGTTCCCCCAAGAAGGCCTTTCACAACTCGGTACCAAAATCTCTTTCTTGGATATTGTTTTTCTTGCAATAATTTTGGTCACAAAGCACTAGATTTTAGAGTTTATGCTATTGATTTTTCAATAGGCAAGGCTTAAGAATGAATTTAATTCCATCTTTAGCATTTTACTTAAACCATAAACAATTTGTTGCCGCAACCAAGATCACAAGAAGAAACACCATGCACAAGTACACAAGAAGTATCTTAGGAAACACTTCTTAACAAGGGAAGAAAACCCAACCAATCCTTTTCTATATTCTTCAAGAGAAAGACCTCCACCACCAAGAAAACCTAGCACAAAAAAGGGTGCTCACAAACCCTAGAAGACTAGCGCACAAGAGAGGTGTGTACTTTTCCCAAGAAGATGTACTTGCTGAAATTTCGAAAATCACAATTGAGATATGATTCCTCAATGGCGATTTTACCTTTACTTATATTAGACTGAACCTATCAACATAAGTGTCTATTGGCACAACAAGGCCGACCTCAATAACTCACAATATAATTAATAATTACTAGATTAATTATCTTTTACATTAAGGTGGGGCCGACCTATACCCTTCACATTACAATTAGGGTTACAGGTAAGTTTGACTCTTGAACAATATAGCAAGGGATCTCATACACCCACTAGTGCTCAACCACTAGGGGAACATCCATAGGGATGTTCATATCTCTATCTCACTGCGTATCACAGGAGAACCACACTCACTAATGCTCAACCACTAGGATCACGTTCACCTATGCTCATCCACATGCACGTCCAACTCAACAGATCTTCTTTCCCACTGCATTACACAGGAAATGCATCTAGAGTTCATCATCTCAACTCTCTGCTCAGAGGAGGATAATACATCGTTTTCATCTTTGTTTCAGAACGATGCACATAGCTCATGGGAATTCACACATTCACCTGTGCTTAGCCACAAGCACATCTAACTCAACAAATCTTCTTTCTCATTGCGTTACACAGGAGACTCATCTAGAGTTCTTATCAACTCTCTGTAAGGAGGAGGCCAACACAACGTTCCATCTCTCTCTCAGATAGGAACCACACAACCATCTCAGGGGCTCTCTCTCAGGTCCATGTCCTGGAGGATGTCTCACACAGTTGTAATCATCAACATATGCAATAAGTGATCATGTGTGAGATAGAAATATATTTTCTTATAAGACCTCAAAGAATGATTATGTCAGCAAAAAAAACAAAAGTTCTCATGGGTTTGTTAATAGAAACTACAAGTCATTTTCTCCCATACTTGATTACAATATTGAATGCTATAAGTGAAATAACTATGGGCACATAACACGTGATTGTAGAAGCAATATAATAAAGTCTCCTGAACAAAATAGAAAATAAAATGTTCTTACTAAGCATAGAGAAGAATTCGCAAAGGTGTGGAAAAGGAAGCAAGAAGAACCATAGAAAGAAGAATGTAGACTTAGAATGTATGCTTAAGACAAAGGAAGCCAATGGTACATTGATAGTGGATGTTCAAACACGTGACAGGGGATCATACCAAATTTCTCACCCTAAAGGAAGAAAAAGGAGGTAGCATTACCTTTGGGGATAATGCTTCTGCAAGGATAGTTGAAAAAAATGTCGATAGTCTTAATAATGGAAAGACTAAAACACATAATGTATTGTGTGTTGAAGAGTTAAAATACAATCTTCTAAGTGTCGGTCAAATCTATGATCAAGGTTACAACCTCACATTTCATTCTAAATGATGTGAGATAAGGAAAGCAGGTTCAAGAAGATTAGTGGCAAATGCAAATAGAACCCCAAGCAATGTATATGTTTTCAATGAAGTCAAAGGAGAAAAATGTTGTATGGGAAAAGTAAACGAAAGTTGGTTATGGCATAGAAGGATGGGTCATATAAACTTTGGAAATCTAGTAAAACTCAACAAAACACAAGTAGTAAGAGATATGCCAAGGATCTCAAAACCTACCGACATTATTTTCAAGCCATGTCAGCATGGGAAGCAGAAGAGATTTAGTTTCAAAACAAAGGAATACTCAACATCAAATCCATTGGAACTTATACACACATACCTCTACAGACCAACAAGAACACAAACTTTAAAAGGTGAGAGTTATTTTATGCTTCTTATTGATGATTACACAAGAATGACATGGGTTACATTTCTTAAAGAAAAATCTGAAGCATTTCAAAAGTTTAAAGATTTCAAAGCCCTAGTTGAAAATGAGACTGATTTAAAAATCAAGTGCTTAAGATCAAATAGAGGAGGTTGTTGATATTATGGTAGATGTGGGAGGTATTAACCTCCACGTGTAACCTTGAAAAGAATATAATATTTCGTAAAGCAAGAAGAAACCCTAAAGCCTTGGACATAACCCTGGAAGACAAGTCAGCTAAAGAAAATAATTAATTTTGAGTCTTTAGCCTCTAAAAAGAGAAGTCATCCCATAAATCTAAGAAAGAGCAATATAAATATAGGATGCCAGAGCTCATTTGTAAATTCATAGCTCGCAATTGCATAAATTTAGCAAGTGCGCAAGTCTGGAGAGTAGTTGCAGCTGCAGCTACTGCAACTAATATTTTCGGTTTTAGGCTTGGAATTTCTCTTGGTTATGGTTTGTACTTTCTGATTGGTACGCTAGCTCTAGAGAGAGGTATGCTACCTTGATTGGCTTTTGGACCTAGGGTTTTCTTTCAAAATTATTCTCTCTATCAAGGTTAAGGTGCTCAGGGGTGGCTTCGATGTATGGTTTGGTGACAATATTGCTATGTTGTCTATGGTTAAATGAGCACACCTATTATTTCTAACAGGTTATGGTCCCACACTATCTTCAGACAGTCTAACCATTGGAAGAAAAATTGGGAGGATTTGCTCAATTACATTTGCAGTTGCAGTCAAAGTTTTTGATGCCGTAACGAAACCCTAACGCTCATGTTGAGGAACCTTAAGTGAAGTTATTGACCTAATTTCCAGATAGCCTAGTGTGCCCTAGCCTAGCACACCTCCTGGTATTCTCAACAAGTTAAGACGTCAAGTTTGAGTTTTTGGTCAAAGTCAAAGGTTGACCAAGTCAAAGCAGTCATGACTTACTCTATGAAGTCAGAAAACAAGTTAGAAGGGGATTTTAACTTCAGAGAATGGAAGACAAGGACTGACCTCATCCTTGCTAATAATAAAGTGTTGGATATCGTAAAAGGAAAGATCGTGGAACCACGGTTTGAAGAAGGAAAAGAGAAGGAACCTCAAAATGTTGCAGTTATGGAGAAGTTCAAGGACAATGACATCAATGCCATGAGTATCATAGTGGACTCCGTAAAATACCACTTGATACCCTACATCTCTCATCTTGACTCATCTAAGAAGATGCACGATGCCCTAACTAATATCTTCTCAGTCAGAAACATTGGACAAGTAATGAGTCTGAAGAATGAGCTTCGTGACATAAAAATGAATGATGATGAAAGCATAAACATTATACTTTGTGATAATATCTAAGTTAATAGATAAACTACAAGCTATTGAAGAAATCATTTCAAGGAACTGGTAAATATAGTACTCAACAACCTTCCCAAGACATGGGATGCATTTGCCGCAAGCATGAACACAAGAAAGGAATATCTCACATTTGAAGAACTTTGGACTTGTTGTGCACAAGAAGAATCAAGGATTAGCACAAAAGACAAATCCCAAAAGAAATACAATGATAAAGCCTCCACAACAAAAATTCAATAATTTCAAGAATAAGAGGAAGTTTGGCCTAAGGAAGGAAACAAAAGAAGCATCGATTGTTGAAGAAAGGGAACCCTCAAAGAAGGCCAAGCAGGATAAAACAAATTTCTTCTTCTAAGACAAGGTAACAATATTATTCATAGTTCTTGTACATACCATGTTTACATAGTTTCTATACATATCTTGCATATCTATTTCTTAGAAGATAAGATGTTGACATGAAACAATACCTATGGAAGTATAACAAGATAAGGATTGTTATCACGATGACTACAAGTCAAGCAATACACATGAAAATATGAAGTACATTGACAATCCTTGGTAACAATTCATATGGAATATATTACATAAGTAACAACCACAAGATAAGCCGAAATCAGAATCAAACTTGAAGAAATCCAGAAGAAGTCAAAACAGAAAGAAGTCGGCAATCAAGAGGAAAATATAAAAAGACTTGTGGCATTTTGTAGAAGGCAATAAGGATGTATATGGAAGCCTGGACTCTCTTAGATGGAGGGAGTTGATTACAAAATTCCAAAAGAAGAGCATGCATTCATGCATGAAGCAAGGATTAGGAGGGATCTAATCCTAAATGATATGATCCATTGAAGATTATGAAGTATCTGTCCATGTTCCAATTGAAAGTAGTAGCCATGATAAGCATCACATGTTCAATTTGACTCTAGAAGAAGTCTTCTTCAAAAGGAAGACTTAAAGTATCCTTGGTTGTCCATCTACATCCATTATCCTATGATGAAAGGAAGAAGTTGGAATCTTCAGGGAATATAGAAGACCCCATGGACCCAAGAGCTAAAGAGAGACGTGAGGAAGAACATGAAGATTCCAAGAAAGAAAGAAAAGCAAGAACAACCAATTATTATACTGAGAATCACAAGACTACCATCTTGGTTTGAACCCACTAAGAAGCAATCGAGCAGAACGAATGGAAGTTATGATAAAGAACAATGTATGTAAGAAAATGTGAAAAATACTTATGAATGGAAGAATTGCAAGATTCATAGGTTCTTCTAGAAAGAGGGAGAATATTATGACAACAACTTCAGTAAACTAGATATACCTCTTGCAATATCAATGGATTGGAATTTACATGTAAAAGATTGTTCTTCCCAATAAAGCAAGTGAGAAATAAGCTTATACCAGAAAGAGACCCATGTATGAAGATATAGTGTATCAGAATGGTTACTCAGAAGACCGGGATGATGGATTGATAATCCATGACAAACTCTCATGATGACAGAAGTAGTTCTACTTGGATATGTTTCAGTTTGAGCCTTGCCACGATGTCATGAGCTAGTAGGAAACAAAGGTACTAAATTCAACCATGATATATTGTAATGATCAAAGCTATGTGAAGCCTTCAGAGAAAACTAATGTTCCATGACAGATCGAAGTACATTTGAGATCAAGCATTATATTCTCCATGATGAAGTCCAAGAAGAAAGAAGTGGTTCTATAGTATATCTCCACCGATGAGTAGAAAACATATATTTTGGTAAAGCCTCTGTCCAAGATGAAAAGTTTATGTACTTAAGAAAAAAGCTGGGGCTTGTGGAGACAACATCCTTATTGAAAAAGGAAGAGATTACTCCCAGGTTGGGAGGGAGTAATTATATGTTATTGATTTATGGACAATCATTTTATTTTTCAGTTCGAAAAATGGTCCAGGATGAGCAGTTCCTTTCCAGTTCAGAAAGTGGTTTGATATTTCTGACAAGCATGCATTTTTCAGTTCGGAAAATGGTCCATATCGGACAATCATTTTCATAATGAAAATGGTCTGATAGATTTATGATGTACCATAGACAATGATTCCCCTTGTGGCCGATGTGGGGGAATGGTCTAGGAAAATAATTCTTCTTGGCAATCACTCTAAGTAGTGGTCAAGTAGAATGGTTTGCCTCGCCGGGAATTCATTCTTTCGAAGTTCACATTTTCAAAGAATTATTTGTTTTGTAGGTTGGTGCAGGATAGTTGTTTCCATTAGGAAATGGTCAGGATATTCATTTCCTAGGGCAGACTCATTCTCTCCAGATTGCACTATGATTAGTGATGAAGGAATGACCCAGTTAGGTGAATGGTCCAGGTTCAACAATCAGGGGCGGACATTCCCTAGGGAAGACTCATTCTCTCCAGGTTGCACTATGATTAGTGCCGGAGGAATGGCCCAGTTAGGTGAATGGTCCAGGTTCAGAAATCAAGGACAAATATTCTTTTGTGATTGAGAAGAATAGTCCAGATAGCCCATGGCTGGTGTTTTACTTTCTGAGGGAAGATGTTCTTCCATATCTCACAGATGTGAGTGGAAGAATGGACCAGATGAATCAATTTATATCATGACATTGTTTTATGCAATTTGATATCAGATGATATGATTGTTGTGGAGACTGCATGTCTCTAGACAGTAGATGTAAGCTATTGTGGTGGATGTGTTCCACTAGTTGTGACTACGAGTCATTGGTTAAATAGTTGTGTGCTACTTGGTGTGGTTGTGTACCATAGGATAGCAGTTGTGTACTACTATGGATAGACACAGTTGTGTTCTATTGAATGACATTGTTCCAATTTCCATGAAGACTATCAGTAGTGTTGGAAATGATTAACAGTTATATGGATAGTAGTGTGTTGGTGGACAGATATTCTCAAGCAGAAAATGGTGCAGGACAATCATTATTCTAGGACGTATGTCTGGATGAGAAGAATAGTCCTTGTAGCCCATGGCATGGCTTCCAACATTTGTTGGAACAATTGTTCTTCTAGGACATATGTATAGATTAGAATAATAGTTCTTGTATCACTCTTTGGAGTGAGTGACTTATTCAACATCATGCATGCTTACTTAGATGGAGTATGGATTCGAGAGATGATGTGATTGATGCTATTAGATGATACTTATAGTGATGATGGTGCTTGTGATTTGATCATGAGATAGCCTGTGTGGCTATGATGATTCTACCATTTGAATGGTATGTTTGTGCTCAAGACCATTGTTTTCAATACCTCCCTAGCTAGGAGGGAGTGTTGATAATATGGTAGTTGCGGGAGGTATTAACCTCCACGTGTAACCTTGACAAGAATATAATATTCTGGAAAGAAAGAAGAAACCCTAAATCCTTGGACATAACCCTAGAAGACAAGTCAGCTAAAGAAAATAATTAATATTAAGTCTTTAGCCTCGAGAAAGAGAAGTCATCCCATAAAGCTAAGAAAGAGCGGTATAAATACAGGATGCCAGAGCTCATTTGTACACTCACAACTCGCAACTGCATAAATTCAGTAAGTGCGCAAGTCTGAAGAGTAGTTGCAGCTACAGCTACTGCAACTAGTATTTTCTGGTTTAGGCTTGGACTTTCTCTTGGTTATGGTTTGTACTTTCTGATTGGTACGCTAGCTCTGGAGAGTGGTACGCTACCTTGATTGGATTTTGGACCTAGGGTTTGCTTCCAAAATTATTCTCTCTGTCAAGGTTAAGGTGCTTGAGGGTGGCTTCGGCCTATGGTTTGGTGAAAATATTGCTATATTTTCTATGGTTAAAGGAGCACACCTATTATTTCTAAAAGAGGTGAGTTTACTTCTTATGAATTTGATGAATTCTATGAGAATCATGGGATCAAGAGACATTTTTCAGCAGCAAGGACTCCATAGAAAAATGGTGTTGTAGAAAGGAAGAACAAAACCGTACAAGAAATGGATAGAACAATGTTGAATGAATCCAAAATACCATACACCTTTTTGAGAGAAGCAATCAGGACAATGATCTAGATTTTGAATAGAGCACAAATTAGAGTGAACAACAACAAGACACCTTATGAATTATGGAAAGGTAGACCAACTACAATCAAATACTTAAAAAAATTTGGGAGCAAGTGCTATATAAAGAGAAATGAAAATAATTTATGCAAGTTTGATTCCAGAACAGATGAAGGTATATTTCTTGGCTATGCATCTAGAAGCAAGGCCTACAAATGATACAACAAAAGACTGCACAAGATTTTAGATAGTATTGATGTAAAACTGGATGAAGTAATACCTCAAAAGGAAAAGACACAAACAAATGAATATCCAGAGGAGAAAATATACAGAGAACGACAAAAATAAGAATAAGAAGAAGAAGAAAAGAAAGAACAAGAAGAAATAGAACACCAATATCTAAAGACACCATCCAAATTTGAGCAAAAGCATCATCCAAAAAATCAAATTCTTGGTGACATAGATATAGGAGTTCAGACTAGAAGAAGATTGAACTTTTCTTTGCTATCTAAAATAAATCCCAAGAACTTTGCACAATCTAGTGAAGATAAGCATTGGGTTAATGCTATGAAAGAAGAACTAAATCATATTAAGAAGAATGAGACATGGAACTTGTGCCCAGACCAAAAGACAAAAATGTGATTGGCACCAAATGGGTCTTTAGAAACAAATTGGATGAATATGGACAAGTAGTAAGAAATAAAGTAAGATTGGTATGTAAATGGTATGCTCAAGTTGAGGGCATTGAATGTGAACAAACCTTTACTCCAGTTGCAAGATTACAAACAATCATAATGTTTTTATCATTTGTATGTTTCAAGAACTTCAAAGTCTATTAAATGGATGTCAAATCAACCTTTCTAAATGGAAATTTAAAAGAAGAAGTATATATTGAACAACTAGAAGGATTTCGATTGTCAAAAAACAAAGATCATGTATGCAGACTAAAGAAAGCACTCTATGGACTAAATTTATCTCTTGAAGCTTGGTATTCAAGACTTGACAAATATATGTAACAACAATGTTTCAAAAGAGGAGCTGCGGACAATAACCTTTACATAAAAACATACAATGAAAATAAGTTAATCATTGTCACTCTTTCTAGGCTTTCATATTTCTCAATCCAGCAAAGGCATATTAATTTCTATGACCAAATATATCAATGAAATGTTGAAGAAATTTGAAATGGAAGAATGTGCACTTGCCAGTACACCCATGATCATAGGATGTAAGTTGAGAAAAGATGATGAATCTCCAAAAGAAAATCAAACACTATACATGTCAATGATTGGCAACCTATTATATGTGATAGCATCAAGGTTGTACATCATGCAAGAAATAGGATTGGTTGCAACAAATCTACACCAAAGGAGACAAATGTGCAAGCAATAAAAAATATTCAGATATTTGAAGGGCAAGTTGGACTTTGACTTGTGGTATTCAAAAAGTAAGGAATTCACTATAACATGATATACAGATGTAGATTGGGTAGGAAGTATTGATGACAAGAAAAGTACTAGTGGAGGAGCATTTTTTCTAGGCAATTGTCTAGTATCATGGTTGAGAAAGAAGAAAACTGCAATCTCTCTATCCATAACAGAAGTCGAATATATTGCAACAACAACATGTTGCACACAAGTTCTTTGGATGAAGCAGGCACTGAAGGATATCAAGGTAGAATATGATCAACCAATCTCAATCATATGCGACAACACAAGTGAAATTAACATTTCAAAGAATCATGTTATGCACTCAAAGACAAAGCATATTCCCATCAAGTACCACTTCCTAAAAGAACAGGTAGTCCAACAAAGTGTCAAGATGGAATACATATCCACCAAAGAATAGGTTTCATATATTTTTACTAAACCCGTTCCCAGATACACATTTAAATATCTCAGACAGAAGTTGAGAGTGATATCCCTCTCATCTCGTCGATAAATGGAGTATTACAGAATTGAATAAGGGTTTACATCATTGATAAGGGGGGAGATTGTTGGAAATGTTGTTGTCATTGATGTCAAAGACGAGGGGAGATTACATATGTCCAAGATTAAGATTGTAAGATGGAGATTGTTAAAAATAATTTTTTTGGATTTTTTATGCTTGGTTTGGATACCTTATCTTTGAAGGGATTTTTACTCTAGAGACCTAACTCAAATAGGATCATAGGATATATGGTTCAAAATATTATTCTGATACCTTTCCAATGGTATATGATGCTCCCTCTAACTCCATTGAAATGAATAGATATGAAATATTTTGTTAGAGAATATTTCTAGATAAAAATTGTATACATGGTTTATCCAGAAATACTCTCTAACATTATCTCTAACTATGAAAACTTACATTATCAGATGAAATATTTGGTCAGGTCATCCCAGCTAGAAAGTAAAATTTAGCCCAACCAATTTTACACGTCGAACCCATATGTGAACACAAAAACATTATAGATACATGATAGATGTGCACATTTGAAGAGTATCCAAACAAGAAGAGCAAGTACAAGTGAGTAGAAGAGATCTGAGGTGCACAAGAATAGATGGGGAATATTCTTGGGGTCTAAAGGTATGCAAGAGGAATTTTATTGGAGTTTTAAGGGTGCACTATGAAGGAATAAGGTCTATGATGTTGCAAAGTGATTTTTTTCAAGGTTGTGATGCTATAGTTGGAATTATATTCGAGGAATGGTGATATGAAATTCACTAGGGCATGAAGGCTAAGTCTAACTAAGGTTTGAAGCTATATCTTGGGAATGAACTAAGGAGAGACATTGGAGCATGAAAGTTAGGGGTTTGATGATGTTGTGAAATGCATGAGGTATGAAGCATGCAGGTAGAGTCAAAAGTACTTTTTGTATGAAGATCTTATATTGGTACCTATATAGTTCTTACTAAGTTGGTGCTCAGCTAAGGAGATTGGTGTCTCCATTAAGTTGGTTCCTACACAATATCTTGTTGAGTTGGTGCTCAACTGAAGATATTGGTGTCTCTAGTAGGTTGGTTCCTACAATATTTGTAACAGTAGGTTGGTGCCTACAGACATTTATAAAGATAAGTTTTTATGGTTTTCTCCCACAAGGGTTTCCAAATTAAACTATGTGTACTGTGATTTGAGTTTACATGCATTTATTGTTTTAAAGTTAATGAATGATTGATGAATTCCCATTTAAAGTAAAAAGTATCCTATATTGATTCACCCCCCTCTTAGTATAATCATAAGTTCAATAGCAACACCATCGAATTTTAGATCTTAGGGATTTGGGCTCACCATCAGTTGTTGCTTATCAATAAAGGTTCTCCTTTACTTCGATTTTTCTATTCAAAATACCTGAGGCCCAAAGGGTTGACCCATTGAAGCTTTCGACTAGGATTTGGAATGCATGGAGATAAATAGTTCTTGCGGATTCAAAGTTCAATGTCAAACTCCTTCAATTCAAGCAAGCTTTGAATTAGTTTATGAGAAAGAAAGTTAATAAGCATCCTAAGGGTCACTTGGGCCCTTGTTAGGGAGAATCTCTCATAATGTATATACCCAAAGGAAAAGAAAAACTTTGATATTCCCCGTGATAATAAACTTCAGACTTTTAGGAGGCCAAGTTAGTTGACTAGCAACAAACTTGTGAAACCTTTAAAGAATATGTTAGCCAAAACCATTCCAAGGAGACCTAAGGATGCTAAGGGCCTTCAAAGAATGAAAATGCCTTGGGATTTGGAAGGAGAAACCCAAACCTGAGGATATACTTGAAAGTAATTAGGAAAGAATGCTCAAGTCTAGAATATTTTTATACATACAAGAAGTGTCACCTCGATTTGTTGGACCTAAAGGAATAGAAGTCGAAAAAAATCAGGGTAGACCCATACTTGAGTATAGTTGTGGTGAGGGATCAACACACTACTAAATAAATTGGTATATAGAACTTAGTTTAGATGGATTTGTAATTCATTGCTAAATAAATGGAACTTAGTTTAGATAGATCTATGATGGTGTTTATATTCATTCCACCCAATGCATCACTAAGATTCAAATTATTTTTGAACACATGAACACACCTAGATACTAGCATAAACAAATAATTAATTAATCACCCCTCTCACCCAAACACTAGAATGCACCACATCTCTCTGGATGCAATGTCACATTGTTGAGATTTATTAGTATGGATCATAAAAGGAAGAATTGCAACTAAATTGATGTGATTATTATGCATAATAACTATGTGGTTTTTTTAATAAGTAAAATAAATTTCACTATCAATGGAGAAATTTACAATCATATTCACCTTTATTTAGGTCTCATGTTCATTTTTTACCCTTACAAGTATATATATCCAAGGTTAGATATTCAATTCTTGGCCCTTTTTCAAAGTCTAAATATCTAAATACAAACATTGCTCATTGAAGACCATATTATAGCCTATATTCTTTGATGAAATGGTGGAGGGACAACCTTCTTCTAAATTCCCCAAATTGGGATCTTGCAAACTAGAACACTACCCTTTTTCTATTGTTTTAAACATCTTGTCATTTGATTTTATGTTGATGGAAACTCCCCTCAACAAGGTAATATAGATAAAAAGGCCCTTCCTTACTTTTATGCCCAATATGAGGCTAATTCTTACTACATATATAAAGAAAATGGTTGATTACTATTTACTTATCACCAAAGATAATGTTAACTTGCATTGTATTATCTAGATTTCAAGGACAAGAGATTGTTTTCCTTTCCTTTTCTAAATTCTTTGATTTTGTTTCCTATTCATCCTTAAGAAAGGGAATTCAGGCATGAACTCTTTAGTCATGTCTATAATCCTTTCATCATCACACCCTCAAAAGATGTGATAGGTTCCTTCATTGGAGCTAAAAGCTTGAATAACTCTGATTTCTTTCCCTTGGGATTCATCAATTGGTCTATAAATCAATTTCATTTACCATTTTTCTCTCTATTGGCATGAGAAAAATTTACTTTTGAGCAAGTTTATTTTAGATGGTTTGGTGTTAGACAACCCCTACACCCAAAAGTCATATTCTAGGTCCATTGAAAATCATCACACTCTATAATGACCTTATCTGACACAGGTGAAATTCCCTTATTTTCCTATCTTAGATCAATTTTAAGAAAATTTCCCACATAATTTCCAATCATTTCCAACATTATCTTATCCCATAAATGGATAAGAAAAATCAACAATGTCACTTAAATTAGGGTTTTTGAGATGGTCATTGAAACTAGGTTGAAATTTGAAAAAAGTAATTGAATGAGCAGGGAAATCCTACCCAAAACCATTACTTGTGGAAGAAAATTGCTCTTACATTACTTTATTAAGTTAATTTACCTAAACACAGGGTGGGAAGTGTGGGGAGGATTAACATGGATCATGGAGGGACAACTAAAGCTTATTATGCTTGGGGACTTGGTATCATTTCCAAAAACAAAGAAAAGACTTATGGTTTGTGGAAAGGACTCAAAGTAGCCAAAGGCATAGGCGTGCAATCATTTATAGTGATAGGAGATTCCAACACCATCATTAATCATACAGTACACAACTCAAAGTCGAGAGACTACCCTCTAGCTTCAACTCTAAATCATAGTAGACAAGAAGTGATTTCCTTTTCCTCCATCAATTTTTATCATGTCTTGCGATAAAACAATCAAGAAGAAAACCAATGGGTAAATTATGGTTCATGTTTAAAAAACAGGGAATTGGTGGTTAATGGCACATTATAACAACCCATCCCCTAATTTATTGTATAGTACCAATACATGTTTAATGGCCTTGAACCGTCACATGGAAAGCTACAATGATTTCATAAGTTGTCACATGATGCACATTCTAGACCTCATCAAATATATGATCTGCAATGTGAAGGGACAAGAGCCCCCCATCTCCGTGATCCAAGCATTAACCTCAGACACTAATTATCCATTAGTGTTATTTACTCCAGCTCGTTGTGGGATAATGGTAACTCGGTTAAATAGGTTGGGGGAGTATGCCAAGTCTCTCTTCCAAGTAAACAATGTTCTTTCTTTCGATCAATCATTTGGAGTTTTTCTAGGTGCCAAGGATCTCCTGGGGGAACCACCCTTTAGAAAATACTTAGATTGCAAACCCACATAATATTCTAGACTGGAGTCTCCCGTGGAACCAATAAGATAGACCAATTCATGACTCTTTGGCTTCGGTAGCATCTAAGTGTTCAGGACTTGATTTGGCTGCAGCAAGAAGGGTACACTTCTTTTTTGCTGAAGAAATTGGTCAAACAAGGTATCAAATGGACTCCAGAGAGCTTCAATAAATTCATTGTACTCTTAGAAGCCATGAAGAGGATGTGCATTGCAACATGTCCTCAATTTTCAATCTTGCTTCTAAAATTCATGAAATTGAGTGTCAAATTACTACAGAGGTAGCAGAAATTATGTGATCTTTGTTGGAATTGAAGAAGCAATTTGCAGTTGTGGAAGAAGAGTGTAGCCTCCTTCGAAATCTAGCTCTTAATTTGTGCAAGGGAAAGTGGTCCATGGATTCTAACCGAAGGATGTCAGCCAACGCGTCCAAGGGAGAGTACAAGGGAGAAGAAACTATGAATTAATTTGACGAGGAGATGGTAATTGTGAACCAAGAACTTGAACTAGCAAGCATAGGTCTAGAGGATGATGCTATTTGCTATGTTCTTTGTTAGTGTTTTGTATTTTTCAAAATTGTTAAAATTGTAGGCAGATATTGTAGAGTTTATAATTTTAAGGAGCATTAGGTAATTTTGTATAAGGACAAAGTCAATCTTTGCTTTGGGCTTGTAGTAGGATTGTTTATGAACTATGTCAGTGTTAGTTTGAGACTTTTTGGAACTCCTCAAAGATGTAATATCTACTTCACCTCTGGTTGTAGTTTTCTATCAATATAATTTACCTAGTTATTATTATAAAAAAAATGATTTACCTAAACAATTAACATTAAAACGCATTGTTCCTCTCATATAAAATCTTAGTTTTGTGGATAATTGAATTATTTTGGGTGAAAATGTATTCATCAACTTCACCCTCAATGAAAACTAAAACTAAGCATACTTGTTTTTTAAAATTGAAATTATCTAAATGAATTTTCTTAGAAAAGATCAAATTTATTGTTATATATCATACGGTTCTATATTAGTAATTCCGCCTATTAGAAAGTATTAACATCTGCTTTCAATTTGTTTGATGTATCCAGGATGGATAATATGTTGTTGGTGGAAGAGGATCGGTGTGGGTCCATCATATGAAAGAGAAGTGGGCAGTGATCGTAGTCGGGGGGCTAGCTATGAAGATATGTAGGAGCAACAGATACAGGGAGTTAGCTATGCCCTATTATTATTGAAGGATCCCACTTTCTATATAAGTCGAGTGGGTGGAAGAAGAGAGATATATGTGCTCATAAAATAAATCAAGAACCTAGGTTTCCAATGCCATTTATAAAATTTGTCTAAGAATAAATCCTTATCACCTTCAGTTTGTCTAAAACATATTAATAATAATAATCTATTTTTAAGGTCACGACCAAGCCATACATTAAATTGGTGTACACGACCTCTTTGTTGGTGGGACAAGGGACCACCTCCGTGTAGCGACTTAACTACTAAAGTCTACGGAGGTATACATACCCTACCCCCCTCTAGATTTGAACATGTGACCTCCAAGGAGGAAACATATGTTCTTAACAATTATATTTATGCATGTGTGCCTTAATATCACCATGGATGTATATGGTGAATAATTCTACATTCATCATAATTATAACAAGGAGATAGTTTATAAGTCATTCTTATACCAAACATTTTGCCAATCAGGAAGCTAGCTTTGGGGTGCAAGCCCTCAAGTCGATATACAAGTATCTGCTACTCCAATGCTAACATCATTGGCAATTTCAATGTCATATATTTTGGCTATCTTTAACTTGTCATTTATTCATCTAAATTATGTTATAATTATGCATTATATGTCAATCCTATAATATCACTCTCTATTAGTGAGGCTCCAATCCCCTATAGTGGTCTTTTTTTAAAGTACATAAAAACAAATTTTATTGTGATCAATAGTAGTTTACACAATGTTTTTGTTATAAACGGTGTACAATTTATCTATGAGTTTGATCGTTCAAACGCCATACACTGAATTCACTATATTACAATGTTTTTAATGAAATGACCTACTTCTAACACCTTTGTTGAGAAACATACAAACTGGAGGGTTTTCCTTTTGCCCTTTCTCATTCAATATAACCACTTACCATGAGAACCTATTATCCTTTTAAACTCTAAATTTAAATGTTCAATATCTTGTCCTCAAAGTACATTTGAACTTTTACTTCAATAAATTGACTTTTCTATGATTTACTTGCAACATCCATAAAAAAATTTGAAACTCTTTATATAACTACATGTGAACTCCCACCAATATAAATAGTGAGCTAAGCTCTTATAAATTCACTTTGCGACTATTTATTTGAATTATTGTTTCTTGAATATTTTGTTTTACACCCATAATCCTTTGGATAGGTATGCTATTATCCATGTGGAGAAAATACAAATCACACCCACCAAAGTTAATTTAGGTTGTACACTAAAATCAACCCTAGTCTAATTATCTTGTCCTTTACTCAATCAACCTTATGTGTGAGCACCTCCTTCCCAATAACCATCTCTATTCCCTCTTACCATCTAACCTTACAACACCTCTACATATTCAATTGTCTACATCCATCCTAGGTAATTAATAGAAAAATTATTTGTTGTGTGTAATAATATATTATTGGAAATAGATAATAGATTCAATAATATTTCATTATATGTTTCTTATTTTTTTTGTTGGTGATTCTTACACAAGTGCACACAATAGAGTTATATTTGTTATTGATAAAAGGACATGAATTTGGAAAACATGAATCTTGACAGTGGTTATGGACCTAGTTTCCAATTAAATGGATGAACTATAGCTTTGATGAAGCATCCAAAGGCAACTTGGGCAAGTAAATCATAGGATTTTCTTTTCAAAACCATGGAAGTGGTATTATAGAATTCATTTTTGAATTCCTTAGTGACAAATCAAAACATTTAACAAAAATGATCACAATGGTCCAAGGCATTAAGGAATCTTTGAAATATGGTTTCACAAGAATTGTCTTTAGAGGAGATTTTAAATTGATTATAGATCTAAACATACTAAGACAAAATAACTCATTGGATACAATCAACCAGATGGATTGGATTAATTCATCCCTAGAAAACTTAGAGGACTACAAGTTCATCCATTTAACGAGGTTAGCTAACGATCGCGTTCATTGGTCAACAAACGAGGCCATCTCTTGCAAAAGTGTCAAGGTCATATGGTTTGATGATTGGAAAAATGCCTTTGACATGTTTCTCCTATATAACCCAAGGTGAGTGTCCATCACCTAAGCCAACCCCTAAATAAAGATATTTTAAAACCATTTTCTTATCATGTTATATTTGATGCCTTTTGTTCTGATTATTGGAAAATTGCCTTAGAAATGTTTTTCTTCTAGAACCCAAGATTGGCCCACATCACATAAGAGAACCCATAAAGTAAGATGATTTATAAACATTTACTTATCATGTTGTCATCATAAATCTGACACCCCTTTCAACTCATTGCCGCAAGAGTATATATCACGCGAAACATTTCCCTATATAATGGTGGTACAAACAATTTGTTAATCCTCCTCATCTTGGAAACAAATTGAATGCATCCTCCCCTTCAAATTCAAGGGTCAAGTTCCAACTCAACACCTTTATTTCCTAATCTATCTCCTCTACTTGGCATCCCCTTTGTAGTGTCCCCAAGGCCGAGCCCCGTTACAGATCATGTTATATGCAAAGAATTGTAAATATGTTATATAGGCTGGTGAGCCAAGTTTTGTATAAGTTGTAGGCTTATGAGTTTTGTTAGGCCAGGGAGCCTAAGTGTTGAAGGCCAGGAGCCTGTTAATGTACTTGTATGTATGCAGGTCAATTAATAAAATATAAATACCGCCAATGCAGACCGACCACGATGAATGAGTGATGGGGGACTGAGCATACACAGAAGGGGCAAGGAACTAGGGGCTGGAAGGTGGGAAAAGGGATGAGTGAGGAGCCTAGGGGCTAAGCCTAGGGGGCTTAGGCCTGGAATAATATTTTATTATTATTCCTAAAAATCCATGTGCACGTTATTTTATCTTAAGTCCTTTTGAAGGAC
>ML796760.1:155356-169309 GCA_009831015.1 Picea engelmannii
TTAAATGCATTTGCTTATAATTCCATGTAAGGAATGGTAAACTGTGAGGTTGGGAAACCTGGGTAGTGAAGGGTACACTACAAATTGGTATCAGAGCAATTGGTACACTACAAATTGGTATCAGAGCAATTGGTACACTACACCCTTGACATATGGAAACAAAGGAAGAGATTGCAAATAGAAGAAGGTGTTAAAATATTTGATGTGCTAGTTTAACCATAGACAATATCATAATATTGTCACCCAACCATAGGCATGCAACCACCCCCGAGCACCATAACCTTTACTAGATAGAATGATTATGGAAGCAACACTAAAACCAACATATAACCAAGAGAGCACATATTTCTCCAAAGATAGTGCACTAGACATAAAGTACCAAAACCACAGAACACAAACAATACTCAACTCCAGCAGTTGCAGTTGCACTTACCAAGAATACCAACAAGAATATCAGTATACCACCAATAATGTCACCAACAATACCACCAAGAGATACTAGAAGGTAGGGCACAAATCTTAGGCTAGACATCGCTAGAGAGAGAGACCAAGAATAACCCCAAAAGATCCATCTTCCATTCTTGCAGTTGTAGCTCCAAACTTGCATTATACTTGAGAGAGTAAGTGAGGTGAGTGAGTACAAATGAGCTCAAGGGCCTCCTATTTATAGTGGTTCTTGTCACTTGTATGGGTCGACTTGTCCTTCTAGAAGTTAATACTTTAATATTAATTATTTAATTGAGTCGACTTGTCTTCTAGAGTTTCTACACATTTGTTTATGGTTTCTCTTGCTTCCGAAATATTCTATTTTAATCAGAGGTTACACATGGAGTTTAATGCCTCCTGCAGCTACCATAATATCAGCACTCCATCCTATCTAGGGAGGTAATAATTGTAATGGTCTCAAACACATCCATCCATTTCACATGGCATGGGAAAGACTCACAATCTTGTAGACCATTCTACAGGTAGCATCATCATAGCCACACAGGCTATCTCATGATCACGTAGATCAAGTCATGAGCATCATCATCACTATCCATCTAGCTAGAAATCACCTCCAACACTACTGGCCGGCACACCAGCCTAGGAAACACCTTCAACACTACTGGTAGTCTCCATGGAAATCCAGTAGTAGTACACAGTTACTACAATTTCATCCAATAGATCAAAACAATGTGGATCCATAGCAACACACCACTATTATCCAGTGGTACACAACCACTCCTAGTAGCGTATAGCTACTATCTAGCGACACACAGTCACTACTAGTGGAACACATCCACCACAATAGCACATAGTTATTGTCCAGAGACACATAGTCTCCACTACAATCAACTAATAGCTACACATGCTATCACCATGTAGTACAACAGTCTCCTAGCATCAAATCGTATCATTGTTTGCATCATCTCTCGAGGCCATACTCCATCTGATTAATCGAGCATGATGTTGAATAGGTCATGTGTTGGACCTAGCGCACTCAACAAAGTGTCTTGCATAAGTCACTCACTCAACAGAGTGATATAGGGACCATTCTTCTAATTTGAACATACGTCCTAGAAGAATGACTATCCCAACAGATGTTGAAATCCCTGCAATGAGATACAAGGGCCATTCTTCTAATCTGGACATATGTCCTAGAAGAATGACTATCCTTCTAGATATTGAAAGCCACACAATGGACTACAAGGACCATTCTTCTAATCTAGACATATGTCCTAGAAGAATGATTGTCCTCCCAGATGTTGAAATCCCTGCCATGGGCTACAAGGACCATTCTTCTAATCTGGACATACGTCCTAGAAGAATGATTGTCCTGGACCATTTACCCTCCGACCACTACTGGGAACTCAGGGAAAATGTTTGTCTTGTATCAATATCCCCACTTTGGTCACTACTGTGAACTCAAGGAAACTGACCATTCTTGTAATCCAGATATATGTTCTATAAGAATAGATGTCCTTGACCATTCTACATATCTAGGCAATGCCCCAAGAGAATAGTTGTCCATGGTACATCAACAATCTTTCTGTTGAATTATTGTAACTTCGAAGAATGTTCTATTTATATTTGAGTCATTATCGTATAGATAAAATCCCCTTTTGTGGATTGATCAAGGTGGGTCTTGTATAAGATCAAATCTTCTTTTTTGGATTGGTCAACATGTATTTGTATGGTGGTATTTGTAAAGTCGGTCCCTAGTAATTGCAAAGTAGTTTTATCCACTTCTAGGAGAAGTCAGCTCCACCAAGTGAAGTGTCACAACCCTAGTGCCACCTCACAACTTGTATTTATGTGTGAGGATGGTGTCTCACTTGAACACACTCACCACACTAGCTCTGCAGCTATGAAGAAGTGCAAAAGTCTTGGAGGAACTGCTACTGCAACTAGGGGTGGCGTCAAGGAGGGTTTTGGTCTATCTCTTAGTATTTCTTGGTTAAGTGGTGCGCTACTCTTCCTAGTGAAGGAGTAGAGGAGGATATTATGTTTGGTCTTTGGTCTATCTATATTGAGGAATTTGTTGCTGGGTTTTCTCCCCCATGAGGGTTTCCCAAGATAATTTGTGTGTCTCTATTATTTATGTGATTGCCTCTCTTTCAATAATATTATTTATACAACTAATGTGCTAAATGATTATAATAATAAAGAATAACCGTAACTTCTAGTTGTATAAGTAAAAAATTCAACATGGTATCAGAGCAGGCCTGAAAGAGACCAACTCATAGTTTATAAGAAGTGGCTAGCTTCAGGGAACCCTCTCCAAGATTCAGTTTCAGTATTGTAGCTGCTGCAAAATTAGGGTTTCTTTATAAACCCTAAGTGTGGCATTTTCCTTGTTTGAGGAGGAAGTTGGAGAAAGTAACCACACCTAGGAACTCACCCTAGGAGGGTGCATCTAGTCCATGGATCAGAATTCTGAAATTTGAAGTTTGAGAAATTAGGGTTTCCTCATAAAACCCTAAGTTGCAGTTGTTGCCAGTTCCTTCATGCCAGTTGCAATGTCAGCACCAGTTGTAGTACCGGTTGCAGTGAAAGTTTTTGTGAAGTGTTGGTACTGATTTTTATTGTACTAGTGTTCCTTACCCTAGCAAATATCCAGGTAAATTTAAGTTACAAGTTGAAGCACCTTTGAAGTTTTAAAGGTTCATTATTGCTTGCCACTGCTGCTGGATGGTGCCACTACCTGTCGATGTTGTCATAGGTATGTACTAACATATGTTCAAACTATATCATTATTCTAAAGGGTATTTGGAGGAGAAAGGATCTTTTGTCTAAACAACAATCGTAGATCTAGAAGGATATCAGATCCAACACATTCAGAGGAACAATGCACCCCATGTTTGATTAACTTGATATGCCTCTACTTGTTATGGAATTATTGTAATCTTATGCATATCTAGGTTTCATTTTGATCTTTTGAAGTTATCATACTAACCATTGGTCAAAATTCAAGTCAAAGTATTAGATTGATTAAATTTGAGATTATAGAGTTTATTCTCTAACCTAGTTTTCTATCAAGAAAGCATATTATCTTAGTACAAAGGACAAGTTGAAGAAAATATTTGTCATATTGAATGAAGGAGACTCAAAAGAAAAGAAACACACTCATTCTTGAGGACAAGACTCCAGGTTCCAAGTTTGATTGATTAAATTGACAAGATTCAAATTTACACATATCAAGTTTGATAACTGCTAAACACTATAGTTGTGATAGAAATCTTTGAAAAGTTTTGTTATTGAATATTGGGTAGCATGTGAGAACTATTGAGATAAATGCTTATTGTAATCATTTACCAGACATAACTAACATCTTCTCCAGGAGAAACTTCTTATTTTGTTTCTAGGTTACCATGGAGGAATGATTGATCACGACACTAGAAGAGTGTTGCTCTCATTTATGATTATTGTATTTCTTACTTTGGACCCTTGTTTTTGGTAGGTCACAAATGATAACTCTGAAGGAGCTACTGTGACAATTGTTCTCACTATTATTTCTATTATTATTATAAATGTTGAGTTTTCAATGAGCTATGGCTCATGCATTTAATTCAATTTTATGTTTAGCTTTTAAATTGAACCATAACTACTGCAGCAAACCAAGATCACAAGAAGAATAACCATGCACAATAACACAAGAAGTATCCTCGGAAACCCTTCTCAAAAAGGGAAGAAAACCCAGCCAATCCTTTGTTATATTCTTCAAGAGAAAGACCTCCCACACCATCACCAAACTTAGCACACAAGAGAGTGTTGTAATTCTTACAATTTCAAACCACGACTTCTGAAATTATGAGATCACAAAATGTTAAGTGTGTTTCCTCAATGGGGATTCATATTTATTTATATAAGACTTGTCACATCAAATGATGTGTCTTTTGGCACAATAGGGCTGACCTAAATAACTCAAAATATAATTAATAATTACCATATTAATTATCTTTTATATTAAGGTGGGTCCGACATGTACCCTTTACATTACAAATAGGGTTACAGGTAAGTCTGACTCCATAGGGATGTCCATATATCTATCTTACTGCGTTTCACAGGAGAACCACACTCACTAGTGCTCAACCACTAGGATCAAGTTCACCTATGCGCATACACAGGCACGTCCACTCAACAAATCTTCTTTCCCACTACATTACAAAGGAGAGTCATCCGGAGTTCATCATCTCAACTCTCTGCTCAAAGGAAACTAATACATTGTCTTCATCTTTGTCTCATGACGATGCACCTAGCTCTATGAGAATTCACATGTTCACCTTATGCTCAGCCACAGGCACGTCCAACTCAACAAATCTCCTTTCTCACTGCTTTACACAGGAGAATCATCTAGAGTTCTTCTCAACTCTCTATAAGGAGGAGGCTATGATGAACTGAACTGGCAAATTGGGCAGGATGAACTGATACTGTTATTACTATTTATATGATATTTTGAAATTCTTATGGTAGGCAATGTTGTACATGGGTCTCTATTATGAACGGTTGTTGCATTGCCAAATATTTTGATTCTCTCCCAAAGAATTAATAGCTCAGGTTCAGTTTCTCGCCAGGCCTCAATAAGAGCCTGTAGACTTGTCTCTAACTCCGGCTCACGATGTAATAATTCTTCTGTAGATTGTTGATCCACTGGTTCTTCTGTATCCGGATGAGAAACATGAGTAGCTTGAGTTTGTTTAGCTTCTTCTATAGCCAGCTGATTCTCATGATCAAGAGGCAATGCATTCTCTACGAGAATATATGGGCGGGGTTCTCTGTTATGATAAGTCGTTGCGTATATTCTGCCTCTCTTCGTAAGAACTCGTAGATGACGACGAGTTTCTACAGAGGCTTCAATAAGATCGTATATCCCTTCCGCTAATTCCTCACGTCGTCATAATAATTCTTCTGCAGATTTCTGATCTTCTGTAGTCAAATGGAGAGAATGAGAAGCTAGAATTTATGCTCTCTCATCATCATCACTATCTGTCTCAATATCTTCTTCTGTCTGGCGACCAATTTCTTCTGTGTGATTATCAAATACGTGCTCGTCTGATTGGGTATTGTTGCGGATGCCTTAGTGGGGCCTTTCCAAGATACAGTATGTGTATGTGTAAATTTCTTCTCAGTTTCTGTGACAAAATGAAAATCACAGCAAGCTAATCTTGTTGCAATGTACCTAAAACATAATGAAAATAACCTATACACATATGGCCTTCCTTACAGTGCTTGGTCTAAGCTAGAAGGACTGCGGCCACCTTCAGGACATTTCCACAGAGAATTTAGAGAGGGTTTGGCCCTTCCCTTCTAAACAATAGCAACAAGGGTTTAGCAATCAACGGTCTTCCTTCAATCTTGAGCAAGTGGTATTCTTCAAGACATGTTCTGAAATCATGTTGAGTTTTCAATGAGCTATGGCTCATGCATTTAATTCAATTTTTTGTTTAGATTTTAACTTGAACCATAACTATTGCAGCAAACAAAGACCACAAGAAGAATAACCATGCACAAGAACATAAGAAGTAACCTCGGAAACCCTTCTCAACAAGGGAAGAAAACCCAACCAATCCTTTGCTATATTCTTCAAGAGAAAGATCTCCCACACCATCACCAAACTTAGCACACAAGAGGGTGTTGTAATTCTCACAATTTCAGAGAACAACTTCTGAAATTATGAGATCACACAATGTTAAGTGTGTTTCCTTAATGGGGATTCACCTTTATTTATATAAGACTTGTCACATCAAATGATGTGTTTTTTGGCACAATAGGGCCGACCTCAATAACTCAAAATATAATTAATAATTACCATATTAATTATCTTTTATATTAATTATCTTTTACATTAATTATCTTTTTTATTAAGGTGGGGGCGACCTGTACCCTTTACATTACAAATAGGGTTACAGGTTAGTGTGACTCTGAACAATATAGCAAGGGAACTCAGACACCCAATAGTGCTCAGCCACTAGGGGCACATCCATAGGGATGTCCATATCTCCATATTAATTATCTTTTATATTAATTATCTTTTACATTAATTATCTTTTACATTAAGGTGGGCCCGACCTGTACCCTTTACATAACAAATAGGGTTACAGGTAACTCTGACTCTTGAACAATATAGAAAGGGATCTCATACACCCACTAGTGCTCAGCCACTAGGGGCACGTCCATGTGTGCTCAGCCACAGGGATGTCTCTCTATCTTACTGCGTCTCACAGGAGAACCACACTCACTAGTGCTTAGCCACTAGGATCATGTTCACCTGTGCTCATCCACAGGCACATCCACTCAACAAATATTATTTCCCACTACATTACACAGGAGAGTCATCTGGAGTTCATCATCTCAACTCTCTGCTCAAAGGAGGCTAATACACCGTATTCATATTTGTCGCGTGACGATGCACCTAGCTCTATGGGAATTCACACGTTCACCTTATGCTTAGCCACAGGCACGTCCAACTCAACAGATCTCCTTTCTCACTCTGTTACACAGGAGAATCATTTAGAGTTATTCTCAACTCTCTATAAGGAGGAGGCTATCACTACGTTCCAGCTCTGTCTCGGATAGGAACCACACACCCATCTCAGGGGATCTCTGTCAGGTCTGTGTCCTGGAGGATGTCTCACGCAACTGTAATCATCAACAATAAAGAGTATTATTATTGTCTATTGTTTCTCCCTTCTTGTTCTTGTTCCGGGCAGGTCACGGGTGATAACCTTGAGGGATCCATAGTGACGATTGCAAGAGGTAATATATTAGATGAGACATGGAGAAGACTATCCAAGTTCTACATATGACTGTATACATCTATTTACCGAAGAAGAAGAAGAAGCTACTTTTGCTAAATACATAACATCTCGTATGGAGATAGATCATGAGGAGCAGAAGGATCCAAAGATGACTGAACAAATCCCTTTGATGCAGTTAATCACTCTTCAGATCATCAGGAAGAGTTAGTAGAGCCAAAAGGACCTACCCAGAATCAATGCAGTAACCAGAAAGAGCCCAACATGGGCCTGTGACACCTTGTAGGTTGCAAAGACATATAGCATTGATGAGCCATATCAAAGGTAGCAGATGGCTTTGAGGATTATATAGACTCAGAGGGAGTCAAGCTTTAGAGGGAGTAAGAATACTCAAGAGTGAGCCTGATCTCATAGAGGATAAGATGGGATGTCATCCATGACCGACATAGAGATGCCGTGAGTTGAGAAGACTAGATTGTAGCTTCAAAGACTTGTAGGAGATGTGAAATCTTCTTAGAAGATCCCCATGTTTCAATGACGGAGGAGGAAGCTAGTGATAGGGATTGGGATATGGATTTTTCCTTAAGACCATAAGGGAAGTCAGTGGTGACTTCCAAGATTGATCTAACATATCAAGCATGTCACAGATAACATTATAGAGATGTACAAAGATTGATTTGTGTCTAGAGGATTCTCCCATCAAGAGGGAGAATACTATGACGAGACGCTTGCTCTAGTAATTGAAGAAATAGTTCCAATGTTCGTGAAGAGAGTTAGAACAACCATGATTATGATATAGTATGAGATTTAGAGGGAGCAGTCCCTGTATTTGAGATTGAGTTACCTCCATGAAAGAAGAAAAGATACCTTCAATATCAACCACTCTCAGTTTCAGATGAAGTTTTTTCCATGATAGAATATAGGAGCTACTCTCAGAGTTCAGTAGCTATAGTGAGAACATAGCAGTCATTCTCAGATTCATAAATACTAGTTGCAGGTGTAGAGTCTCGGTTCCAAAAGGAACGGTTGTAGAAAAAGTAGAGGACATACTCTTAGGAAGTAAGACAGATAGTGCTTTGTAGAAAGCACATAGAGCTAGCACATGATTGTGTATATTAAGTTTCAGTTGAGCAACTGTACCAGGTTGGTAAAATGTGATGTAAAAATTTGATTTCAAAGTACAAGACAGGAAGACTCATTTCTGCAATTTGAAGTAAGCTCCAAGAGCTTGGTATGGCAGGATTGATAGTTTTCTGACGAGATTGGGCTTTACCAAGAGTAAAGTTGATTCTAATATTTACTTCATGGTTATGAATGATGAGCCAGTTGTATTTCTACTATATGTGGATGAATTATTCTAGACAGGAGAAGAAAAGCTCATCACGGATTGCAAAAGGAAGCTCACTATAGAATTTGAGATGAAAGACCTAGGCTCGATGCATTATTTCTTAGGTCTTGAAGTTTGGCAGAGCCTGGAGAAGATCCTCCTTAACCAAGGTAAGTATGCAGTTGAAATACTGAAGACGTTTGACATGTTGGAATGTAAAGCCATGGCCACACCCATGGAGACGAATTTGAAGCTCTTGGTTGATACTTCGTCAGATTTAGTTGATGCTACTTTATATAGACAAATTATTGGTTCGTTGATGTATCTAATGAATACTAGGCCAGATATATGCTTTGTTGTGAACACCTTGAGTCAGTATCTGGTGGAGCCCAGACATGTTCAGCTTGTAGCTACAAAGCATGTGATGAGATACCTTAAGGGTACGTTGGATTATGGTCTCTGTTATACTGGAGATTGTGGCTTCAGATTGTATGGCTATACTGATTCCGATTGGACTAGAAGTGCTTCAGTCAGAAAAAACACTTTAAGATATTGTTTCAGTTTGGGGTCAGCCATGACTTTGTGGCAAAGCAGGAAGCAATCCAGTATTGTTCTCAATACAACATATGCTCTCAGAAAAGGTCAAAGTTATTACATATGCAAGTTCAACACATAAATGATCGTTATTACATATGCAAGTTCAACACATAAATGATCATTGTATATATATATATATATATATATATATATATATATCTGTGTGTGTGTGTGTGTGTGTGTGTGTGTGTGTGTGTGTGTGCTCATAAAATAAAGCAAGAACACACACACACACACACACACACACACATATATATATATATTATGTACGGTTCTATATTAGAAATTTCGCCTATTAGAAAGTATTGACAATTGATTTCAATATGTTTGATGGACCCAGGATGGATCGAGGATACACCCGACTAGACCTACCTACAGATTTGCATGCTTACATGGGAAATAGAAGGTCCTGACAAGATCCATCCTGACCTACACGAATGAAATGGTGCAATGTTTGTTTTTACAAGCACATTTCCCCCTACTATTATTATTTAATGTTCAAAATCCCCATTATTATTATTTAAGGGATCCCCTTCATTATATAGAAAAGGTGCGTCCGTGGAGCTCAAGTGGTTGTTTCAGTGTCAATCATGAGTAAGCTCTCTTGTAGTATATTCAATAGCTATACACGCCCCCGTTATTATTAAATTCATCCATATTATTAACTATTATCTGAAGCTGGTGAAACCGATGCCCTTTATATAGAATAATGGGAGGATTGGAAACAACGTGAGAATAATAAACTATTGGTCGCTACTGGATAATATGTTATTGGTGGAAGAGGATCGGTGTGGGTCCATCGTATCAAAGGGAAGTGGGCAGTGATCGTGGTCGGGCGCTCATTGGTTTAGTGTGCTCTCCATACCGAAGACTCAGATACATAGGAGCAACAAATACGGGGGGATAGCTATGCCCTATTATTAGTCAATGTCGAAGGGGTAGAGGGACTATAGCGATCGATAATTTGTTGACTTTATATTAGTTTTTCGTTTGACTACAAATTTTTGCATACTTTCAAATGTTCGACCTACAGAGATAAAAGCATTATTTTTTATATAATAAAAAAACCCATATATGTCATGATCTGATTGGATGATAGATTTGAGGTCTTATTGCCAGCTTCGCTATTCCCAATGAATTATATGTTTCCATATCCAAAGTTTTATCATGTACGGTACTTTTTTTTATTTGTACTATTCATATTGAAATGTTTGGATATCCAAAGTTTATAGTGATCGATAATTCGTTGACTTTATATTAGTTTTTTGTTTGACTACAATTTTTTACATAAGTTCTATTGTTCGAACTACAGAACTAAAAACATTATTTATTTATTTATTTATTACAAAAAAAACCCATATATGTCATGATCTCGTTGGATAATAGATTTGAGGTCTTATTTACAGGTTTTTATTATTATTATTATTATTATTATTATTATTATTATTTAATGTATTTGTGCTATTATTATTAGTCCTTTGTATTTGTATTGAAATGTTTGCATACCGAAGGTTTAGATCATTGACATTTTTTTTGAGGTGCTTGAATAGGCCTGACAACTTAAATGTTTACATGGCGCGAGGTCCTGAAACGGACCTGCCAGCTTAAATGTTTGCATACCGCAAAGCCCTTAGATAGCTTGGCAGCCTTAAATGTTTATCTAAATAGGCTTCTCAGAGTACATTTTTCCTCGAAATTTTCCATACAATGTTGTAGTGAATTGGGACAATATTTTTTTCCACCGTCAGTTGAATAGGAATTGTATGTTTCATACTTCTTCTAGGCTTAGAATGCAATTTCGTCATCATTGAAGCTACATACATTGTTTACTGGTTCGATGGCTGCTTCTTCTTCGATGGTTCGTCGATGGTTGCTTGTTGTTGTTTGGTTCAAAATTCGACCCGCGCTTCTGCCTTTCATCATTTCAAAGTAAGTTTCCATGCCATAATTTCATTTTCTATTCCTTCTTTGTTGTTCAGTGTTTGCAGTTTGCAAGTAAGAATGTTTGCTTATTTTTATTAGCATGCTCGTCATATGTTTCTGGTTCCTTCTGTGCTTCGGCTGTAGTTTGGAGATACATATGTTGTTTACTGGTTCGGTGGTTTTTGCTTGTTCGTTGGTTTGTTGGTTCATCAGTTTTTGGTTGTTGTTGTTGTTTGTCTCAAGTTTACAAGTTTGAGGCCTTGGGGCTGCAGTTGGGCATGTTTGTGCTTTCTCGTTGGTTTGGTGCTTGTTGTTTTCTTTTGTTTACTTTGGCTTTGCAGGGTTGGGGTCCCACACCTGTAGTTGGAGCTATTTTTCTTTTTTTTTGGGGGGGGGGCACTTTATGGTGTTTAGACCCTGCACCCGTGAGTGGACCTGCAATTGTGTTGTTTTCCGTGTCTGGCGAATTCGAGGTCTTGTGCCTGTTTCGTGCATGCTTGTTCTACTGTGAAATTTTGTTGATACTTCAGTGTATACATGATATAAAATAGTGGCATAAGAAATAATTGGACAACTACATGTGCAATTTCAATATTCGTTGTTTTTTTGTTAAAATAAAACATGTGCAAACCACACTTATTAACCATATATGATGGAATGTGACCATATCACAATAGATGTTCTTTATCCTCTACACAGACTGGTGTGACCACAATACAATTTTTCTTGTACTTGAGATATGATATGTACACCAAAGATACTGCAAAATTATATTTTCCATGTCTGGAAGCATATCTGGATACTTTGCCATGGAAAACCAAAATCGTTTAGCTATGGCCATGCAATTTCTTAATATTTTGTGGCTTGTAATATATTTTGGGCAGGGAAAAACTTTATATATTTACAACCATGGATGGAGAAAAGAAAAGGTTCATGTTTCTACCTATCTTTTATTTTATTCGTCGATTCTCATTTACTGTATGTACATATTACTTGTTCTCCAATGCATACCAACTTCCATTCATGTTCGTTGTATTTTGTGTGTTCCCACATTCAAACAAACAGAATAGTTGGAGAAAATGACAGAGTGTTGACTACAGCGGTGGAAGAGGAGATACAAAGGTACATGCTTGTATTGTTATTTCATATTCCGTTGTTTTGTATTTAATTTATTGTCTGTATATGTGTTCATCTAGTTTATTGTATGTAGATATTGCATACCTTCCTACATAATAAATTATCTTCATTACGTGTCTTCCTCCATACTAACTTCCTTCATGTCCATTGTATTTTTCATGCATTGCTACATTTAAACAAACATAATGGCTGGAGAGAACGATGGAATCTTTGACGCAAATGTAGACGAGGAGTTGCAGAGGTGCATACCTGTACTCTTATTTCATATTTCAGTGTTGAGTATTTCATTTATTGTTTGTGTATTTGTTGTATTTGTTCTACTACTTTGCACCTTTTTTGTTGTATGTATATACTACGTATCTTTTTGCTTATCCTCATGTGAATCGTATTTTGTTTGATGTTACATTGAAATAAATAGAACTTCATTTCTTTCTTTTACATGTCTTTCTTCATACTAACTTGCCTTCATGTCCATTGTATATTCGGCATTGCTACCTTGGAAGAAATAGATTGGTTGGATAGGAAGATGAATTCTTCTATGCAACAACAGAGGGGTATGTCATACAATCTTTGAAAAGGTATACCAACTGTGCTAGTAAATTAAATATACAAATCGGGTGGGGGCATATAATATTAGACTAGAAAACGATGATTTGGCAACAATGGGCCTTTGTTCCCTCCCCATTTCTACTTTTTTCATTTTATATTAACCCTTTTTCTTTCTAATTGCTCCGCTTAGTCGTATTTCCAAAAATTCCTTGGTGCGCGGGTTGGCAAACTCACAGGTTCACATTTATGGTCACGCTTTTACCTTATTCCATACTTTCCCACTTTTTTTTATTGCGGGTTCCGGGTTGGCGGGTTCAAGATTGCGCCTCTGGCTTCCAAGGTTCCATGATATACAGATTGGCCTTCGTGCCCCACCATCATGCCCTATTTACTGTTACAGATTTTTCGAGTCAAAAAATTTGAGGCATACAATTTGACCATTGGGTCCTCATGTTTCCTGAGTATCCCTTGACACCCTATTTCGTATTCCACCTCCTTCCACCCTGCATGTGACATTAAGAACAGTTATGGACAATATACAATGCATATGCTTGTTTAGTCCTTCTGATGTTCATCTACACATGCTTGCATCAGAAAAAGTTGGACTAGTGAAATGGCCATGAGTAGTCAGTCATCCTAGACATCAGCAGACCGACAAGGCCAAAGGTAAAGATGCATACATTATGTTCCTAGTATGTTTACCAAACAAATATCCTCAGCTATTTATTCATATATGGCATGGTGAATATGATGATGTCATCTGCAATACATACTTTGGAGTTCACAATAAGTATCAACAAGTACAAGCGAGACACCGAACATAGCGTAGGTTCTGCATACTAAGAGGTATGTTTGAAAAACTCTGGCTCCATTGATCCAGGTGGATATTGGTTGCCACCCACCATTTCCAAATGGCTCAAAACAGTTTTTTGGCCATTTTGGCAATTTACTATTTTTAGCAGGTTTTAACTTTCGGGGCCATTTTGAGGGTCCAAATGAAGGTTTTTCAAGATCAAGGTTCTCAATGATATCCAAATGCATAATTGAGCCCCCAAAATGAATCTCCTCGACAATACCTTTCCAACGAGCTATCACACGCCTAAAACGAAGATCGTATGCAAAAGTTACGACCCCGGGAAGTTGATGTACTCACTTACCCAAACGGGGCCCACATGACTTTTG
>ML796760.1:170519-197917 GCA_009831015.1 Picea engelmannii
ACAAAATCCCCTGGCACAACACCGATGAATGTCGCTCAAAACAGTCATTGGTGGCCGAGATCAAAGACAAGGAGCCAAACCCTGATTCAGAATCTGATTCTAAAAATACTGGTAAAAGACAGATCATCGACGCAGACCCCACTTCTATTGTCGCGACCGCAACAATTCAACCAGAAGAACCAACAGATCCAGAAGAGGGGGAGTGCCTTTTTCATTCACAGATGTGGGTGAAGGGGACCCCGCTGCATTTTATTGTTGATAGCGGAACCCAGAAGAACCTCATCTCAGCAGAGGTCATTAAATAGTTGGGATTGTCGACAACACCACACCCGCAACCATACAGGATCGGGTGGCTTCGCCAAGGACGAGATCTTCGTGTTAGCCAACAGTGTCGATTGTCATACGGCATCCAACCCTTCAAGGATGAGGTATTATGTGATGTTTCCCACTGGATGTCTGTGATGTTCTCTTGGGCCAGCCATATATGTGGAAACTCCATGCTATCTATGAGTCTCGACCCCGTAGTGTCATTATTACTCTGGGGGGTCACCTCTACAGGATACCAGAGGTAGTTCCAACTACTGCCCCACCTAAACAGTGTTGCAAGGTAGTATCTCATACTACAAAATTCATCTTCTCCGCAATTTGTTCAAAAGGGGAACAAAAGGATACTACAACCACTACAGCCTCGGCCCAAGCACCTTCTATCCAACAGAAACAGGTCAACAAGGTTGCAGCAAAGTGCAAAGATTCCTTATGCACATCATCCTCTCATGTATCTTGACTTGTTGAGCAGCCTCAACCGCAACAAGTTCGTGACAGATTTCCACAAACTAAGTAGCGCGACGTCTCCAGCAAGACAAATAGCTCACCAAGATGCAGATTCAACAAATGCTTTTCCCTCTCCCCCGAGAACTCAACGCAATAGATACCATTGATTCCTAAGGAGGGAGGATTGATCTAGGTGGATATTGGTGGCCACCCACCATTTCCAAATGGCTCAAAACAGTTTTTTGGCCATTTTGGCAATTTACTATTTTTAGCAGGTTTTAACTTCTGGGGCCATTTTGAGGGTCCAAATGAAGGTTTTTCGAGATAGAGGTTCTCAATGATATCCGAAGGCATGATATAGCCCCCAAAATGAATCTCCTCGACAATACCTTTCCAACGAGCTATCACACGCCTAAAACAGAGATCGTATGCAAAAGTTACGACCCCGGGAAGTTGATGTACTCACTTACCCAAACGGGGCCCACATGACTTTTGGCGCTTCATTTCCTAGGGTTAGGTTTTTGGATGTCTAGGACTTTTGACATTCCCATTTATTGTAAAAAGGCCTCTAGAGCCTCATTGTAATCATCTTCTCATGGATGCGAGTAGCCGTCACATCTCTTCTCAGAGATAAGCTACCACCATTCTAGCGAGTCTTTCACTCTGTATTTTACAGTCTCTGTACATTTATTCTGTTAATAGAAATCGTGTATTACTGTGTATCTGTGTTTATGGTTGCATCTCTGATACATTTATGTTATATTATTGAATATTGACAATATCTCTGTGCATTTCTTTATTATATCTCCGCTCTCATTTCATGCCAAAAATAATCCGGATCATCCATAGTTCATCCAAGTTGTGAGTCTACTTGTAAATTTATGCCATGGAAAAAATAAAACAAAAAAATAATGCACACTACCATTCATTTTACTTTTCCTATTAAAAAATTGTCACCAGGTCTAAACTTGTAACACCTAAAATACTATCAATAGAGGGCTTGAACATATGTCGAACTGGACAAGTGTTCATCGGGGACATAATGGTCGTCTATAACACCTACTTGGACAAGGCAAAAAAAACTAGATCCATTATGCATGCTGACATGACAGACAAGGAGGCCATGATGACAGTCACACTGACTATTCCTACACAACTTGTCTAGAAACATGTAAAAAAGATATTTCCAGGTAATGGGATATCCATTATAAATTTTAATATATTTCCCAAAACAGTATATGACCGTGGTGATTGTGATCGGATTATTTCACTCAACGAAACAAGTATTGTGGAAAAAATTCTCGCTATTTGCTCAGAATATTGTTTCGTCCCGGACGCAACTATCAACCAACTTGCACAGAGAAACGACATTTACCCAATCAGAACCATTGGCACAACTGTCACATTGGCGAGAAAACTTGTCTCGCAACACATTCTCCATATAAAAGATGGAGAGTCAGACAGCGACAAGGCAATGGTACCGTTCTCCATATCCAGTTTTGTCATTTACTTTCGCATGTCCATGTATCTCAGTTAAGTTACACAAATATTTCATTGTTCCATGTTGCAGTTGCAATTGTTCGATACCTATTCAAATTTGTTTTCGTCAATGGAACAACAATTGCATAAAGGGAAATTTCCACTTATGCTCTTCAAAAATATAACAAAGAAAAGGGATGTTAGAGAAAGGATCTTTTGCACAACCCAAGCAACATTTGTAATAGAATTGTGAGTAGACATAGTACATGATTTGAAGAAACTAACTAGCTCTACAACTGTTGTGCGTATACATCTACAGATTCATCCTCACTTTTCTCATACAAATAGCCTTCACCAAATTTCTGTGGTTTTTTTTATTTTTTTATTTTTTGGGGGGTGCAGTTGTATATTATATTGTTCAATATATTAATTCATATGCTCGCGTTTCCAGGTTGAAGGTGTTTTGTGTTGATTTTTCAATAATCTAGGTTAAGCATGAATTTCATTCCATTTTTAGCATTTCACTTAACCATAAACAATAATGTTGCAGCAACCAAGATCACAAGAAGAAACACCATGCACAAGAACACAAGAAGTATCCTAGAAACCCTTCTCAAAAAGGGAAAAAAACCCAACCAAATCCTTTGCTATATTCTTCAAGAGAAAGGCCTTCACCACCAAGAAATATGTAGCACACAAGAGGGTGCTCAAACCCTAGAAGACTAGCGCTCAAGAGAGGTGCACACTTTTCCGAAGTAAATGTACTTGCTGAAATTTCCAAACTCACATGAAAGATATGTTTCCACAATGGGTATTTTACATTTACTTATACTAACCTAAACATGTCAACAGAAGTGTCTATTGGCTCAATAGGGCCGACCTCTCTAAGTCACATTATAATAATAATTATTATTATATTAATATTAACTAGATTAATTATCTTTTACATTTATTATTTATCACATTAAGGTGGGGCCGACCTATACCCTTTACATAACAATTAGGATTACAGGCAGGTCTGACTCTTGAACAATATATAGCAAAGGATATGATACACCCACTAGTGCTCATCCACTGGGGGCACATCCATAGGGATGCCATATCTCTAGTTCAATGCATTACACAGAAGAACCAGATCTTCACACGTTCACATGTGCTCATCCACATGCACATCCAATCTATAGATATCCTTTCCCACTGCCTCACACAGGAGAATCATCTGGAGTCTTCTCGTCAACTCTGTTGCTCAGAGGAGGCTAATACATCATCTTCATTCTTGTTCACATGACGATGCACCCAACACTTTGGGATTTCACATGTTCACCTTGTGCTCAGCCACAAGCACGTCTAACTCAACAGATCGCCTTTCCCACTGGATAATCATCTGGAGTTCTTCTCAACTCTCTGAATGGAGGAGGTCATCTCTACGTTCCTAGCTTTGTCTCAGGCAGGAACCACGTACCCTTCTTAGGGGATTTCTCTCAGGTTTGTAAGCTAAGAGAAAGACTCACATAGCTACAATGATCCACAACTCACAGGTTTGTAAGATGGAGAATGTCTCACATAACTGCAATCATCAACACTCCCTCTCAGCTAGGGAGGAATTCTTTATCATGCCAAGTCTCACACGGATGTAATTTGATTTTTCTCTTGGTTGGAGTCATCGACACTCCCTCTCAACTAGGGATCCATTCTTCAGGAAGTTAATTTGGTGAAGATATCTGCAATCTGCTCATGTGTAGGAAGGTATTGCATGTGTACGATTTTCCTCTTCGTCATATCTCTGATATAAGGATATTTCATCTCATCATTTTTTGGTCCATTAGGAAACACTGGGTTCTTAAGGAGCTTTACACACGACTCTTGGTTATCAACATAAGATCCATCTCATGGTCAAGTAAATCTATCAAAATCTTGTGAAGCCACATTACTTCGCACACTTGATGTTATCTACTCTACCTCTGTGGTACTCAAGGCCACAGAGTTTTGTTTCCTGTTGTATTAGTAAACCATGGAAAATTTCATGGTAGAACATCAACCGGATGTGCTCTTCTGGTAAACTGTACATTCTTCTCAATCTGAATCGTCATATCCTGCAAACTCAAGTTCACACTGGAGGCATATCTCAAGCCATATCCAATTGTGCCTCGTATATATCTCAATATTTTTTTTTGTTGTTGTCTAGTGAGTCTGTCTCGGTTGACTCATGAAATGACTAGGCATACTCACTGCATGGCATGAATCAAGTCTGGTGTTAACTAGATACATCAGTGATCCAATCAGTTGTGGATCAATATCATCTGAATCACCATTAATCTTTTTCTTTAAATCCATCACGATGGATTTTGCATTCTTGTCATATTGAACTTCTTTAATATTTTTACTGTATATTTTCCTTGACTCGGGAAAATCTTATCGGTCCTCTGTCATACTTATTGTCCCAAGAAGTAGTGCATCATACTCGGATTCTTCATCTCGAATTCAGAAGTCAAGGATTACTTGTATCCAACAACAAGTCTCTCTAAATAATTCATCAAAATCAGGCTCTCATCACCAGCATTGTAATAATATCGGTTTGGATCAGCAACACTCTTGATGAAATCCAAACTTCATCAAGAATATATCTATCTTATATAGTTTCCAACTCATGGATGGTAGTATGGATGGAAGTGTATCGGGTTTACTGGATCAATTGTCTCATCATATACAACTCCCTCTTTTTGTGAGAAACCTCTGGCTATAAATTTCATCTTGTATTTCTTGACACTTCCATTCACTGCATGCTTGATCTTATAGATCCACTTGGAAGTTACCACATACTTCCCTTCTGGTCCCTGAATAATATTTTATACATCATTTTTTAAGATATATTGGTATTCTTATGTTATGGCACCTTGCCATACCTATTCTCTTGTTGCTTCTCTAAGACAAGGAGGCTCAACATCAATGAAGTAGCTCATGACTGAATGATAGCTCGAAAATATATTTTCCTTTCTCGGGATGTGACTTGAGAGGCTTGTATGTTTCTCTGCCTCTTGCAGAGTGAGTCTAGGCAGGTCTTTTATGCCCTACTGCAATATCTCTTAAACATATCAACTGGAGCAACTGGATCAACTGGAATAATGTATGTCTCCCTCTGAAATGTTGAAGGGGGAGAAGGTATTGTCTTACTATTAATCTCCATCTGATATTCTCTGGATCTTTGAAAGACTATCGCTTCTTCAAGGACAACGTCTCTGCTTGTCTCAATATTTTCTTTGACCAGGGATGTGGATCTAGAATGTCTTTGAAGATTCATTGTATCCTTTCTTTCTAAAGGATCTATCTTTAACTTCTTCTCTTTGGGTACATGAAAATACATTGGGCACCCAAATAACCTGAAGTGTTCAATCTCAGGCTTCATTCCGGTGAAGATTTCTTCGAGGGTTGTGTTTTTCAAAGTCTAGTGAAGACTCTTGTTCTGAACATATACTTTGTCATGTATGTTTTATGCCCATAGAATAATAGAAGTATTTTGATCATGTGTTATTTCTTTGGTTTCCCCAATGATGGTTCTATTCTTCCTCTTTCTCAAATAGTTTCGACTCCCTTTGAGTCAAGTGGATCCCTCTGAAGGATAAACATCTTCCTTTGATCTTAACCTGTCTGGAACAAGAAAAAAAGAGGAACCAAAACAAGAATATCTCCTAAAGTAGAATAATGAGTGTATCCCTAGAATCAAAACAATTTAAGGATTGTTGTCACAGCTACAACACCTACTTGTAATGTAGCAAACTTTAGAAATATAGGTTAGAGGAATGACAATTACAATAATCAAACATGGAATCTTCACTTACACTGTGTTGTCCCTCTGAATGCACTGAGATCCCTCTGGATCCAAGACTTCAACAAAAGGTTCCTTCGTCCTACAATTACCCTCATGATAATGATACAAATAATATATATACAAGTCCATACCTGAGGGTGTTGATATGATTTCTTCAATGGCACATGGTTGATCTCTATCCTTTGACATCTTCATGAAGGAGGTATTTCACAGTGACACCTTTTTTTATCACCCACAATAAGTCTTATTTTGAATTCTTGTCTTCCAGGAATTGAGTTTGCTTGAATCATCAAGCTTTCCTCCCATTATGATTTTGCTCATTTTTGGATTCTTCACAAACCTTTGTCAACTTGTCTAGTAAACCTAACGGTTAGGCTAGGCTATCACTTTTAGGTTTAGTTGGACTTATGACTACCAACAATAAGCATTTTAAAGATAGGAGAACACTAGTGAGCTGAAGATATCCTTCAAGGAATTTTATAAAAACTAATTCTGAAGTTTCTTCAGAAATTTGTGAAACCCTAGAAACCCTAGGGACAAAAAATCAAAATGCCCGGAAATGAAATCTAAAGCTTGTTGGAGGCGCGCTGAAGGAGGTTGTACAACCCTATGGTAATTTTATCCTCAACGTCCATTTTCCAAGTGTTGAAACACTCTAAAGAAGAGGGTCGTACGGATTTTCTGGAAACCCTAGGAGGGTCATATGGTTCTGCAGAAGAGGAGGGATGACTATTAAAATCTTGTAGCTTGTGTAATGGGTTCTTCAAAGCCTATGCTCTGATACCATGTTGATTTTTCAATAATCTAGGTTAAGCATGAAGTTCATTCCATTTTTATCATTTCACTTAACCATAAACAATAATGTTGCAACAACCAAGATCACAAGAAGAAACACCATGCACAAGAACAAAAGAAGTATCCTTGGAAACCCTTCTCAACAAGGGAAGAAAACCCAGCCAAATCATTTGCTATATTCTTCAAGAAAAATACCTTCACCACCAAGAAAGACCTAGAACACAAGAGGGTGCTCAAACCCTAGAAGACTAGCACCCAAGAGAGGTGCGCACTTTTCTGAAGTAAATGTACTTGCTGAAATTTCCAAACTCACATGAAAGATATGTTTCCACAATGGGTATTTTACCTTTAATTATACTAACCTAAACCTGTCAACAGAAGTGTCTATTGGCTCAACAGGTCCGACCTCTCTAAGTCACATTATAATTATTATTATTATTATATTAATATTAACTAGATTAATTATTTTTTACATTTATTATTAATCACATTAAGGTGGGGTCGACCTGTACCCTTTACATAACAATTAGGGTTACAGGCAGGTCTGACTCTTGAACAATATATAGCAAAGGATATGATACACCCACTAGTTCTCATCCACTAGGGGCACATCCATACGGATGTCATATCTCTAGTTCATTGCATTACACAGAAGAACCAGATATTCACATGTTCACATGTGATCGTCCACAGGCACGTCCACTCTACAGATCTTCTTTCCCACTACCTCACACAGGAGAATCATTTGGAGTCTTCTTGTCAAATTTGTTTCTCAGAGGAGGCTAATACATCATCTTCATTCTTGTTCACATGACAATGCATCCAGCACTTTGGGATTTCACACGTTCACCTTGTGCTCAGCCATAGGCACGTCTAACTCAACAGATTGTCTTTCCCACTGGATAATCATATGGAGTTCTTCTCAACTCTTTGAATGGAGGAGGTCATCTCTACGTTCCCAGATCTATCTCAGGCAGGAACCACGTACCCTTATTAGGGGCTTTCTCTCATGTTTGTAAGCTGAGAGAAAGAATCACATAGTTGCAATGATCCACATCTCATAGCTTTGTAAGTTGGAGAATGTCTCACATAGCTGTAATCATCAACATTTTGGTTGCAGCAAATGCATACTCGACCCCCTTTGATCCTGTATGTGCGAAATGCAACTCTCCTGCTTCTGCTTCTAATTTGATAAGTGATGATACGATTGATTGCCTGCGATGTAGTAAAAAATTTCCATACATATATAGACGTTGCCTCAATGCTGCCATCTAAACCGTGGAAAACACAATCGTACATTGTACAATTAGACAACCTCTGTTACAAGATGTGCTTCCTGGGTTAGTAGAATTGTCATATGAAGCATACCTACATAAAAAGGCAAGCAATGTCTACATGTTACGTGACTTTCGGATACATAGCAAATTTACCTTAAATGAGGACAATGCAATATTGCATATTGACTGGAAAAAAAAAAAAAAAACATATCAAGCTTTGGCAGGAAACGAAAATATCTCATGTATCTCTGTAATATTTCTTCAACACCCAGATGAATGCTCATCGAACTCAAGTACTTGATAATCTACTTACAAATGCAATCGATGTTGTTATTTTGATGTTTTCTTGCATCTCCCAGTAAGAATTTTTCATATTTGTTTCGGTGTGCAAATAAAAAAAAATGGTAGTTGGTTGTGGCTTTGATGGAGGAGCCTGCACGTTTTTTGGGTGCCCAAGTTGGACAATTGTTTTTCAACTATATAGCCATGACAGGATTTCTTCATTTTATTTTGGGTGCCCGAATACAATAAAAAATTGTCTCCAACTATACATTTATGGTATGGTATCTTCATTTTCTCGATGTCCTAATTGAAAGAAAAAAAAGGACTCAGCATGGATTGAAACATCAGCTTGATATTTTCAGATCTCTCTATAGATATTTCACATGCATAAGATTGTTTAGTCCAAAAATGAGAAGCATGACAACTGTTGTTCCAGAGTTTGTACTCAAGGCTTGAGAGTATAAAGTCTAAGCATCCGAAAAGAGGGTCTAGGATATAAAGAAGAAGAAAACAACTCTTTTAAAAGAAAAAGGAGATATGGTTTATTTCTGAGTTGTCTTTGTCTAGCTTCCAATTGTTCCTAGACACTGATGTCCTGCTCAATGGTCGCACATGAGCGTTCAAGTTCAACCCAAGTGGTGGCAGTTTTTAAGATAGTATTGAAAAGGTTTAAGGCAATACTATTCTGATATGTGAAACCTGGTTCAATGTTGGGTTGTCTCGTAACTGGTACATTCATGGAGGAAGAAATTTTTAAGGATTGGTTGCTTCCTTTTAGATTGTATGAGAAAATTTCCCGAATCTTGAATTAATAGTGTAGCAAAATGAAAGTTTGTTTCTCGTATATGAGTTAAACTGAAAACCATGCATGGTGAAAGAAAACATAAAGTTGTGGAACAATGTGAGGTTTCAATCAAGGAAGAATCTCACACTATGACAGAGGAAGAAAAAGATAAGGAAAATCTTTAATGAAGCATCAGATATAATAGTCTAATTAATTCACAGGTCTTGTAAGTGTTGATAGCCGACACAGAGGAAAAACTGTAAACGATTAGATAACTAAAAAAATTCAATCGCCACAGTAGAAGTTGTATTAAATTGCAGATAATTATTCATCAAAGATACATAAGAAATGAAGTGAGATATGAAATAAAAGAGGAGCACATAACTCAAACTTGACGGGGTCTGGAATCATCGACTTGCATTTGTATTAATTTTGGAAAAATGAAGAACCTTTCTACTTCAATCCGCCAAAAAAAAGTCGTTGGTGTCTCTTTCAAAAATGTATATATACAAAGAAAGTCATCAACCCTAGACAGTTGGTATTCTCCTAATATCCTAGGTGCTAACGGTTACAGAATATGAAATTCGAACCATTTTGTTCGGTTACTTTTTACTTCTTACCAGTTGTACAAAAACGAGCACAAATGCGTTACTTCGTCATTTATTTGAAACACTTCCTTCGCTCGGTCTCGAACACACGACGCACCTGTCCACAAACTACATCAAAATTCTAGAAGGCTCTGACATATTCTTTGCTTCAAACACATATAACTTCCTCTAAATTTGGGGCAGCTTTTCTTCAATCTTTCCCTTGCCAAACTTTGTTGACTACAATTGTAGATTCGGCTTTATTAACCACTTATCTATTTGGGCAATGTTGAGTTGTTTCAATTGTGAAATATCGAGCTGGACTTAATTCCAACTCTCCTTGATATGCAATTGATGCCTTGCAACATTTATTTGTCCTAATAGCCCAGGAAAATCTCCTTTCCCAATGCCCAGTGTTTTTGTCTAGCTGATCAAATACTTCTTCACATTCTCTCTTAACTTCTCTTGCCATTTTCCTGCTTTCAACAATATTAGTCTCCCATGTATTTAACATGATGTCTCCCCTGATCTTTTCATCTACAGTCAGCTTTGGGATTTTTGGTACTTCCTCTCTGACTGAAACACCCCTGCCTTTTGAAAAGAAGCATGAGTTGATGTGGCCTCTTTTTCCTTTAAAACAATGTTATATAGTGAGTGGCTTATTTTCAAGAAGTAGTTTTGGACGATTTCTATTTTGGAAAGCATGTCCTGTTGTTTTGCTTGTAGTTTCTCATGCACCTCCAGTACTTGGGCTTGAAATGATTTTATATTCACGACTTGTCCTTCAATAGACTTCAACTCAGCTTGTAGTTGTCTCACTAAATATTCCTGACGAATAACCCGTACTTGACTTATTTTCATCTGCTTGTTTGATTCATCTAAACTAGATTTCAACAATTGCATTTCTTATTTGTTAGCAGTCCTGGCATTTTCAACTCTTTGATTTACCTCCTCTCGAATATTATTTTCTTTGTGCCTTATTTGGTCGTGTAGTTGAGATATCATTTGATTTTTCTTCTTCGGCGTTGTCTTCAGAGAGTCAACTAAGAATAAATTGGCAGTTTCCAAGGCTCCCATAGAGCCTGCTACTTCTGTGGCGAAGTCTTCCTCTTCTAGGTTTTTCCCATCTACGAGCACTCTGTGTTTCTTCACCATTATGCCTTCTCTCAGATGCATTTCCTATTTTAATACTGCCTTTCCTCTTCTTACTGAAAAAGTAGTCAGAGGAGGGTATCTCTTCTCAAGAGATAGGAGTAAGGTCACTTGCATATAAGACTTGCAGAAGGGGGTTTCCAAAAGTTGATTGTATAGGAGTTAATGATGCAATAGGGCTACCCAATTCTGAAGATTGAGTTTCTCCTGTTGTTTTGGGGATATCAATAGGGATAGTCGATGATGAAGTTGGAATCGTTTGATTCCACTTTGAAGGAGTCTCGGATTTAGAACTTGTTTCATACCCTGGATTATTTGATTGTGAAGTTTCTGCCTTTTGGAAGACTCTTCAGTCTTCTTCAGGTTTTCTTCTGCAGTCTCTTTATCATGAGCCTCTGATCCGAAACCTGGGGGAGTATTTTCTTGAGTTGCGGGAGGGGTTGTTGATTCTCCCTGTAGTATCTTCGGCAAACCAATTCGCCCGTGCTTCTGGAAATTCAGAAAGATGGTCTGTAAGTCGGGTGATAATGCCTAAACTCTGTCTAATATTTCCGCATAGGTTCTGGCTCCCTTGAACATGTCGTTGCAGGGAGAAGCTTCATGTTCATACATCTTCATATTGCAGTGAGTAAGATGATTTCCTACAATTTGATAAGGGTCATGTTTTCTAAGATCAAGATCTACCAATTTGATGTCTTCCAATGCTACAGCTTAAACCTTGGAATGACCAAAGTTAAGCAGTGAACACTTCCCAATCTGTACACGAAAAAGCGGTCAGAACTTCTTATGAGATGCTTTCAATTCATTGTCGATGCCACCTGTTACTATTTGGTAGGCCACCTCCCTGCACACCAGTCTGTCGGGGAGGAATTTCGAAAGTGCGTGAGAAGGAATCGAGCACCCGAAAACCCTAACATAGGAGAAACCCTCTTCTATAAACCAATCTGCAGTCGCTTTGAGGTTTCCAACGATTGACTTTGAAATACGTGGGGGTGCATAACCATACAAAACTTGGTGCAAAGGTATCACCACGTAGTGACAGATTTCATAAAAGAAGTCTTTAACATTCTCCTCCCATAGTTTAGAATGATAAACATGAATGGGCTCCATGCAGGTTGGGTTCCAGCTCCATCTCATCAAAGGGAAGGGATTCATGTAACAAACCGCATCCATAATATAGGCAGACATGTAAAAATATGTAGGTCGGCCTTTCGATTTTGTTGTTTGGTACTCTGCAACCTCACTAGCTAGATTATCTGATAAAATTTTACCCCAGTTGAAAATGTAACCCTTGGCTACTTCGTGCATAAGTGGCACCCATCCTGCAAGGAAATGGGTAGGGTTTTTCCTCCCGAAGAGTCTACATAGTATCAGGGCTATATAAACCATGTATTCGTTTAGCGAAGTTGTGGCATAGCTGCCATGGGTATCGGCTCTAAATCTTGTTGGAATTCCCCACCAGTCTTTAATTATATTTGGATATGTTTGATTGAATTATGTGCACTCCTTTCTTTGAAATTCAACTATGAATTTGGCATTATAAATGTATTTAGAAGTAGGGGGAAGTTTGTACATTACTTGGATGTGCTCAGGTCTGAACGAGCCGACGATGACCCCTTTTCTATTTTGAATGCTCCTTGTTGGAACACTGGTTTTCTCTAAATCCCAGCATACCATGTCATTATACGGCATGAGTCTCGGTCATGTGGCTATTTTGTGCATCTCAGACTCTGCTATGTCTCTGAGTTTATTTTCAGTCCTTTCATTCCCGAAATCGTCGGGGAAATTCCTAATCTCATAGTCCAAACTCTCAAAAATCTACCTCCAAGATTTTATTGAATCCACAGCATGTGGCGTAGTGTCTGATACCACATCTCCATCCGAATTTGAGCTTCCACCTGCTTCTTCACTCTTCTTAGGCTCTTTTCTGGGTGCCATGGTGTCTGTGCTAAATGAAAACCTGTTGCAGAGAAGAAATGCATGAGTTCTTCTGAATATAACTTGCTCCTAGTCTGAAAGTGAGAATGAAATTCGAAATAACAGACCTTTATTTACCTTTAACTTGTCTTAAATTTATCGTACCGAAAAAAATAAATGCTTTAATGGAGATGGTACGCCTGGAGATACGTACTCTATGTTCAAAATATCTTCATTAATCCGTTATAGAGATTACCACATATCGACGATTCAAAACTGGGATTTCAAAAGGAATGTCATCAGGAACTCCCAAATGGTGAAACGTGAAAAGTTATTTAACAATCCTTAATCTCGTTTTAAAATTAATATAATTTGTGTTTAAGCGCTTAATTCTTTTGGGATTTCGTGTTTCGAAGCTTCGAACATCGTGTCCCCAAGAGGTACGATACAAGTGAATCCTGAATCGTGAAACCGCGATGGGATGTATTTAGGTGCTAACCACTTGTTTTAACCCTTTAATTAATCACGATTAGAGGTTAATCTTTACTTTTCGTGGACTGGAGTATCAGGACTCCGAAGGCTCTTTAACGCAAGAAATCCTGAATCGCAACATCACAAAGGGATTTATTTTCATTCAACCTTCTTACTTCTTAATAAACATAGAATTAGCCTTCAAGAACTTTGCGACTTCAGGAATCGGGCTTTAAGGAGACTCAGGGTTGACTCTTTGATTTCCCGAATTGCGACTGATTAATGATCTGTTAAGTGTGTTTAAAACTTAATTAATCATGATTAAAAAAGTATTTCGTGAAAGCGCGTCGGGACTTGAAAAGCTGCTTAATTTTGAGATGGTCGAAAAAGAACATGTGAAAGGATTAGAAGGTCGTTAACACCTTTTCGAGACTTCAGTACCGAGAATTTGGAGTTGCGAGTACACTCCAAAAACTTAAAGTCCCGAAAGACCTTCTGACTTCTTTCTTGAGCTAAGGGCGGCTCCATAATTAGGAAAAAAGGAGGTTTGGACTTAGAGAAGAAAAAATAGACTTTGTTTCAACATAGGCTCCATCTAGGGATCTCGTCTCCCTGCGGGACGAGAAGAACAGTAGACCACATGCCTTTATTGGGTAAATGGAGTCATCGCTTAAATATTGTGAAACATTTTCAGAAAGCGGGTAAAGATAGAATTAGAGGTTTGGCCTTTACCTCTGAAAGCCTCCAAAACTTAATCGTTTGTTGATCTCAACCTTAGTTTCTCCTATGACTTCTCCTTTCTAGAAACTTATTCCGGGTCTGTTTAAGACAATCAAAACAACCTTAGGAATTCTAACATGTTCTGTAGATATTTCTTGCATCAAGTCAAAGTAATTTTGGTATTTTTTTAAAACGGGGAGTCCTGCGTGAACTTGGGATGTAGATCTGGTCAAAAAGGAAACTGGTTACCAGAGTACAATTAAATTCATTTATAACAGCCTTACAAATATCTTAGACATTGCTTCACTACCAGCGAGCCTGTTCAGTACCCCGGTGAAGTTATCTTCTCCCCTTCATTGAATTTCCTTCCACCACTTCAGTCTGTAGATTCACATTTAAATGTTGAGATGAGGGAAATCATTTAATGAATTTCCTTTCATCATCTCTTTTTTGGACTAGATGGGTGCAATAAATTGTGAATTTCCTTTCACCATATGTCTTATACTTTCGTTAGATACGTGAAGTGGGGGAAATCAATTTGTATACAACATACTAGGGGTGATATCCGTAAACAATTTTGGTAACAAAGGTCTGTTAACTCACTTTGATTACTCTGGACAAGTCTTCTTTTGACCTTCAAGACATCTTAGTTTGCAGGAAAATTTAAGGGGGGGTGTTCATTTCCAGGGATCTTCTTCTGAGCAAGATTCATCATTTGAAACATGTTAAAAGAACTAAGAGAGTTAGGACTAGATTATACATACTTTTGTTCAGTAGTAGTCCGAAGATCCATGAGGACTTGTCCTTATTCTAAAGATTCGTTTGTCATCTTTCAGAGGCAAACTATGACCCCTACTTTTCTATGAAGGCCATGGGGAAGAATCTGGAGTAACCCAAGATTCAGACAGGGTGACAGAAAAGGTTTGGAACTTCATAATCATGGTTATTATAACAATGACCCGACTGTTGAAAAGTTCTTTAAATTCTCTTTATTTCTTTTGTTCTTGTTTGTCTTGCCTTAGTGATTCATTTCGAACAATCGTTTTGTAGATAATGCATCTAGCGAGTAACTTCATATATATAAGACCATTGTTGCAATAGGTGATATTCTTTGGAAGTCTACACAATTTGTACCTTTGAATTGCTATTTCGCTCTCATCTAAATAAATTATTTATTTATCACCTGTCCCAGGGTGCCCCGTATTTCTTATACATGACCATTGTTTGCTTCTTCTTGATGTTTGGGGTGTAGACCAGAATCCTGCAAGAAGACGACATGAAGAGCATCAGGGTTTTAAGATTTGTGGGATTCAGTGAATTGAACATTTCATGTCTCTATTCCTAGGAGATCACTAACCTATATTATTTGCAGTGAAAGTAAAACTTACCGAAAAACTATAAAAATAGAAAACACAAACCGGTATATACAATGGAATTTTGGAAATCGTTTATTGGATATAGTGCCTCAGATAACACCTGTTGATATGGATGTTGAGGATTTTACCGTCCAAATTTTCTAACAGAAATGAGTTCTTCCCTTCAAAAGTTGAGACTTTGAATGGTCCATACCAAATATGATCAAATTTGCCATGTTTTGTTTAAGTCTTCCCTCCTAGCATCTCATTTCAAAACCAAATCACCAGGGAGGAATTCCATGTCTTTAGCCTTATGCTCAAACAATTATTTCATGTTGTCTTGATATTTTTGCAGCCTTTCGTCAACCTCGGCCCTATTCTGTTGAACTTCAATCAATCGATTTATTCTTCTTGTGACATGGTTTGGTTCTTCTTTTTCATCTTGCCAAAGTTTCATCACTGGTAGAGAAAGGTTTATGGGTGATACCACGTCAATCTCATATACCATTTGGAATGGAGAAGTGCCAATCGATTTCTTGGTGCTTATCCAGTTTTCCCACAGGGCGTATTTCAAATGTAGATGCCAGGATTTTTTATTTTCGTTCAACACCTTCTTAATTATGGTAATTAAGATTTTATTTGATGATTATGCTAGCCCATTTCCTTGGGGGTATTATTCCATGGAGTGACCCAATATAATATTGTACTTTTGGAAAAATCTAATCATTTCCATAGATTTGAATGCCTGGGCATTATCTGTAACTATCTTTCGGGGACAACCAAATCTAGATAATATGTTTTCTTCCAGGAAGTCTATCACCACTGAATCGATGGCTTTTCTAGTTGGAATAACTTCTACCCATTTGGTGAAATAATCTGTAGCGGTCAGGATCCATTTGTGTTGCACGCTAGAATGTGGATTAATCTCACCTATAAAATCCAACCCCCATTGTTGGAATGAAGCTTTTTTTTTAACTGGGATGAGAGGTAGTGCTGGGAGTTTATGCTTGCCTGCAAATAATTGGCATGAATCACAGGATCTAACTTTGGCGTTTACATCTAGGAATAATTTAGGCCAATAATATCCCGCTCTCAGGATTTTATAAGTTGTTGCTCTCCACGCATGATGCCCTCCGCACACCCCTTTATGGAATCCATTTATGACTTTTTCGGTCTCCTATTCGACTAGGCAAACCAGTAGAAAACCCAGAGGGTCTTTCAATAAAATTGACTTTTCAAAATGCAGTACTTCACTGCATGCAGTTTCAACGTTCTAGCTTTGGATGCAGCCATATCACTCGGGCATTTCAAAGTCAAAAGATATGATACTATATCTTTGTACCACACCGAAGTTGTAAATTTTTCTTCTATACTGGTTGTAGCTACTTGGTTGTTGAGTTCGTCCATATCCAGACATCCTTCATACTTTGTTCAGAATTTGTCAGAAGAACCATAGTATTATTTTTTGAAAAAGCTCCTAAAAACGAGGGTTTCACTTAATCGACCATAGTTTTTTTCACCCGCCTTATCACTATTTATTAAAGGCTCCTCTCTTATTTTTCCTCAGGCTTTTTTGTCCTGATGATGGATCCTGTTGTGGATCCGAAACGTCTATATTCATCCTTGCCTATTAATTCTTGGACGACAAGCTGTCAATAACACTGTGGTTCTTCCGACAAATTCTGAACAAATTTCTCACCACAGAAACCTAAATGAACATCCTTCATACTCTTGTAGATTATTTATACCGAGCACTCTGAAATTTGATTCAGCTAGTAGCTTAGCCAAACCTTGTCCTTTTACAAACTTTGTCGGTTTCACCTCTAAATCAAATTCTTGAATCTTAGCAAGCCATCGACCCCTCTTCCCATCGCTATCAGGTTGGACCAATATATCCTTAACGAAATTGGTGGGTACATATGCAATTATCTTGGAGTGTAACACGTAGGTTCTAAAGGCCTTTAATGCCTTCACCATAGCATATGCTTTCTTTTCCATTATGTCATATTTCAATTATGCGTCTCTGAGGATTTTACTAAAGAATGTTATTGGTTGCTCGAAACCTTCTTCATTCTTTTGTAGAAGTACTGTTGCGATTGTGTGTTCGGATGCAAATGAGAAGATAAAAAATTCCTTGAGATAATCAGAGCTTGTCGGTACAGGTGATTCACCTATAATTTTCTTGATGTGCACAAACGATGCTTTAGCCTCGACCATCCACTTAACTTCGTTGTTCTTCTTGAGCATATCTGTAATCAATTTCACGATTTCAGTGAAGTTCAGGATAAATCTTCTTAAAAAAATTATTTTTCCTAAAAACGATTGAATTTCTTTTACATTTCTAGGAATATTTATAGTGTCTATAGCTTTAACCCTTTTATGATCAATTCTAATTCCGTCCCGAGACACAATATGGCCCAATAGTTTACCTTCTTGCATTTCAAAGTGTGACTTCTTGGTATTTAAAGACAAACCAAATTTGCGACATTTCTCGAACGTTTGCTTGAGATGTATCAGATGATCTTCATCATATTTAGAAAAAACGGTCATATCATCAAGATAGATAACCTCGAATTTATCTCTTTCTCCGATGAAGGTGGTATCCATAGCCCACTGGAAGGTAGAACCTTCATTCATTAAACCAAAAGTCATTTTATCGTACATAAATGTACCCCAAGGGGTGGGGAAGGATGTTTTTTCTTTATCATCTTCATTGACAACAATCTGATTATAACCGGAAAAATCGTCGATCATGGACATCCTATTCGCTCCAACTACTTTTTCTAACACATGGTCCATTTTGGGTAGTGGATAATTGTCTTTAAGAGATGTTTTATTTAGATTTCTAAAATCTACACACAGTCTGATTTCTCTGCTCTTCTTCGTGACTGGGACCAGGTTGGCTACCCACTCCAAGTACCTGAGTGGTACAATTATTTTGGCATCCAGGAGTTTCTTTACTTCCCTTTTGACCATAGGCAATAATATGGGATTTATTTGCCTAAGCTTCTGTCTAAAATTCTTAACGCCTAACTTTAAGGGAATCTTGTGTTCGATCACCGTGGTGTCATAAGTTCTCATCTCATCGTAAGACCAAGAAAATACGTCTTTATATTTCTCGAGTAAATCCGCATATATACCTTTCATCCCGGGAGGAAGATATTTTGATATTTTTACTATTCTAGGCTCTTCCTCGGTGCCTATATCGCAATCTTCAACTTCCTCCGGTTGAGGCTGCAATGTAGATTTTAATGGTATATCATTATGATCAAATAATATTTCTAGGGGAATTAGACCTTTAGATATTTGGTTATTTTTTAGTACCAACAAGCAACGATTCACGATCTTGTCTTGGAACTCTTGAGGATTTTCCCCCTCTTGCATAATCCAAGTATGGTCATTCTGGTTTTCTTAGTCGATGTGTGTTTCATCGAAGTCTTCCACCATTTCGAGGAATTTTCTGATATGTTCATCATCTTCGAAGACCTTCCAGTGTTGTATATTGTTTGGTATGGAAGTTTTGTGCCTCATCTCTATGTGATAATTAAGTTTTAATTCAACAGGGGGTGCAAAAGTTGAGGCTGCTTTGGCTAACGAATCAGCTTGCGTATTTTTTGTACGGGGAATGTAATGGACATTTACTGATGAGAAAAAAAATTCCATTAAATCCCAGACGTAATTTCTATAATATCTCAATCTTGGGTGCTTGGCCTGATACTGTCGATTTACTTGTTTGACAATTAATTTCGCATCTCCATAGACTTCCAAGTTTTTTGTGTTTAATTTTCTGGCGGCTTCTAATCCCAAAACCAAGGCCTCATACTTGCACACATTATTTGTATAGTCTATGTCCCACTGTAGTCTATAAGAGAAAGGAATGATAAACCCATCTCCAAGTGCTACGAAAATTACTCCTACACCTGCTCCTTCACATGACGAAGCACTGTTGAAATACATTTTCCAGGTTCTGGTACTATACACACTTTATTTTACCCTTTCTGTTTGATTTTTTCCTATGAAATGTTCAACACATTCATCTATATCGTCATCAATTGATAAAATACAATTTCCAAAATCTTGATCAATGATATAAACAGGATAATTGTTAGGACTATGTGGATCACTTATCGTGTATGTCAGCTGCGTTTCCCAGTATAATCGGGTGAACTGTCTTCCGAAAATGGGAATCGTGGCATATGTCATGTCTAGTTGAAGGGATCCTCCGAGCTTAGCGCCCCAATACCTGGATAATAGCATACCATACTTTGGAGGTATGTCAGCAATAACCACATCCATCATAATACTTTTTACTGGGATCTGTGCAATATTTACTACCAAGTCTTTGATCATGCCTACACATTTAACTTTTCTCGAATCAAACGAATACAGGTCGATGTATGGCCTGGTAATTTCAAGGCCAAGTCTATCCATAATGGCCTTGGGCATCACGTTATGCGAGGCTCCAGAATCCAGCATGCAGTTATGTAGCATTCGATCATGCACATTTAGTGTAATGAAGAAAGGAGCGACGGTATCTCTGGACCCTTCATAATGCAGACCGAAAATTATATTAGGCTTATCATCTTCTAAATTTATAATGTCATCTTGACTTCCCGTATCTGAAAAATTCATCATTCTACTGATTTATTTTCGGTAAACGGGATTCTTGGTTAGTTCAACCAGAGGTATCGGTATTTTAATTTTGTTAATCTCATTTTCTAGACTGAAATCCCCTATGGTTTTTTTGGTTTCTCTGACTGGCACTTCGGTCTCCTTCCTTTCAGGCCTATTCATTTGCATTGCTTTGTTTTCAGTTATTTTTACTTTCGATGTTTGTGTTTCAACTGTCCTGGTTTTCCCATCTCGGGTCTCAGCTGTCTTTGTTTTGGCATTTTGTGGATCCACTTATTTTATTTGGGTGTTGGGTATCTTGGCGTCCTTTGGAGCGGGATCGTATACTTCGCCTCTTCGCAGGATTTTCTTTGGTGGATTATTCGCCAAGCTTTTATTTTTAGGCCTTAGATTGTACTTATGTTGGAGCTCGACCATTATGGTATCAGCTAATCCTTGATGTGCAGAATCATATGTATCGTTTATGTTGTTATCCTTATTAGATCGTTGTTCAATGTCCACAGACCTCTCATAATATTCCTTAGTCAAATGGGGTTGTAGGCAATCATCACCTAAATTGTTCATATCTCCTTCTAGATCCTCAAATTCTTGTATGTCATTCCCTCCTATAAAATTTTCATTTTTTAAAGGGGTTTGAACCTTTTGATCTTCATTTTTAATCTATCTTTGTTGTATCTAAGGATTAGGGTTTATTCTGAAATATGTCCTAACGAATTGATCTACTTTAGATTGATCTAGCTCCATCCTTGAAATCTTATTTGATAGCTCTTTTATTATCCTAGCCATATCGCCTGAGGATCTCCCGGATCCTGAGGGTCCTTCTTGTTCTTTAAAACGTTTGGTCTCCTTGTTTATCGTTTCTACTTTTGTTTTCAATTTACCAGAAGCCATCATATTTGACTCAATCTCTATGGCGTCGTCTTGCATTTGGGTAAGGTCGGCTGCTCTCCTTTCTCTCAATAATAGTGCGAAATCGGGATCAAAATCTCCTGTAAAGGTTACCTTTGATGCGGGCGGAGAAGGTTTAACTTCGATTGGGATCTTGTTATATAATTTGTTAAATCTCTGGATAAATTCAATAACCGTTTCAGAAATTTTCTTCCTTAATGCCCCAAACTTAGTTAAATAGTATAAGTGGTCCTTTCATTCCCCCCATTATCTGAGAAAATAGTTTTCTAACACATCATAAGATAATATCAAACCTGCGGGCAAACCTCGAAACCAATTTCTCACCTGCCCTTCGAAAGTTTGTACAAATAATCGTGAATACACGTCTTCGTGTTCGAGACCGAGGATATCTATGAATTGGTCGAAAACGTTGATATGCTCAGCTGTAGTTAGGTCTCCTTCCCCGGTAAACTTAGGCAGTTTTTTCATATAGTTCTTGGGTAAATCATGAAGGGGTACTGGGAGAACCAAAGGGGCGTATCTAGTAGCTACTTTGGAGAAAATCCCGGGAGGTGGGGGTTTCCCTTGGCCGCCCCCTCCTCCTCCTGCAACAGCCATAGATATCCTAGGGGAGTTAACTGGTAGATTATAAAGAGGCTTTTGGAAGACGTATAGCGATCCCTTATCTTCTTCGGGAGACAAAAAAATCGAAAGAGGGGGGACCAAGATACGGGGACTCAGTTCCTCCAACTTGCAAGAAATGTAAACGGGAGAACCCACAAGCGTGGAATATGAGTATATGGTATACACTTTGAGACTTTGTGAGGTCGGGAAATCTAACCTAAGGGTTGGTGGGATATCAATCGACGCAAGTTTTACTGAGGGCTTCACGCCTTCGCTTACGCAGGAGGTAGTCGGATGAGATTCAGATTTGATTTCTGGGAACACTAAATTCGGGTTTGTGGTCTCGGCTTCAACTGCCTTAGCCAACATTTCTCCAAAAATGGTTTGGGTGGGAACTTCTTGCGAAGTTAACGTTTCAAGTGGAATCTTAGCTTTAAGCTGTGTGTATTTAGGCTGGTAGGATGTAGTAGTTTTCTTAATGAAACCTCTTGTTTTTAGTATTTTTTCGCGATCAAAAACAGGTTTGGTCTGGTGTTCCTTCAATTGGATGCCAACTTACTTAAACATGGAGTCACCAAGTGAATAATAATTGAGCCTTTAAAAGGTGTTTACTCTTTGTTCACTATCAAAGAGGGAAACTTATAAATGTCGTTTTCCCAGGGAAAATAATTTCGTCTCTCCATTCCCTAGCAACGGCGCCAAAAAGATGTTGTTCTAGAGTTTTTACTCAAGGCTTGAGAGTATAAAGTCTAGGCATCCGAAAAGAGGGTCTAGGATATAAAGAAGAAGAAAACAACTCTTTTGAAAGGAAAAGGATCTATGGTTGATTTAAGAGTTGTCTTTGTCTAGCTTCCAATTGTTCCTGGACACTGATGTCCTACTCAATGGCCGCCCATGAGCATTCAAGTTCAACCCGGGTGGTGGCAGTTTTTAAGATAGTATTGAAAAGGTTTAAGGAAATATTGGTATTATCTGTGATACCGAGTTCAATGTTGGACTGTCTCGTAACTGGTACAGTCATGGAGGAAGAAATTTTTAAGGACTGGTTGATTCCTTTTAGATTGTATGAGAAATTTTCCCAAATCTTTAATTAATAGTGTAGCAAAATCAAAGGTTGTTTCCCGTATCTGAGTTAAACTGAAAACCATGCATGGAATGAAATAAAACATAAAGATGTGGAACAATGTGAGGCTTCGATCAAGGAAGAATCTCACACTATGACAAAGGAAGAAAAAGATAAGGAAAAACTTTAATGAAGCATCAGATATAATAGTCTAAGTCATTCACAGGTCTTGTAAGTGCTGATATCCGATACAGAGGAAAACTGTAAACGATTAGATCACTAAAAAAAATCAATCACCACAGTAGAAGTTGTACCTACGCATTCATCAAAGATACATAAGAAATGAAGTTAGATATGAAATAACAGAGGAGAAAATAACTCAAACTTGACGGGGTCTGGAATCTCTGACTTGCATTTGTATTAATTTTGGAAAAATGAAGAACCTTTATGCTACAATCGGCCAAAACAATGCCATTGGTGTCTCTTTCAAAAATTTATTTATACAAAGAAAATCATCAACCCCGGATGGTTGGTATTCTCTTAATCTCCTAGGTGCTAACAGTTACATAATATGAAATTCGAATTGTTTTGTTCGGTTACTTTTTACTTCTTACCGGTTGTACAAAAATGAGCACAAAAGCATTACTTTGTCATTTCTTTGAAATGCTTCCTTCGCTCGGTCCTGAACACACGATGCACCTATCCACAAACTGCATCAAAATTATGGAAGGCTCTGACGTATTCTTTGCATCAAACACATATAACTTCCTCTGAATTTGGGGCAGCTCGTCTTCAATCTTTCCCTTGCCAAACTTTTCCTACTACAACTGTAGATTCATATTTATTAACCACTTATCTATTTGGGCGATCTCAAGCTGGACTTCATTCCAACTCTCCTTGATATGAAGTTGATTCCTTACAACATTTATCTGTCCTAATAGCCCAGGACAATCACCTTTACCAATTACCATTGTTTTTGTGTCTAGATGATCAAATACTTCTTCACATTCTCTCTTAACTTCTCTTGCCATTTTCCTGCTTTCGACAATATTAGTCTCCCGTGTCTTTAACATTATGTCTCCCCTGATCTGTTCATCTACAATCAGCTTTGGGATTGTTGGTACTTTCTCTCTAGCCAAAACACCACTGCCTTTTGAAAAGAATCACGAGTTGTTGTGGCCTCTTTTTCCTTTAAAAAAATGCTATCTAGTGAGTGGCTTATTTCCAATAACTAGTTTTGGATGATTTCTATTTTGGAAAGCATGTCCTGTTGTTATGCTTGTAGTTTCTCATGCACCTCCAGTACTTGGGCTTGAAATGTTGTTATACTCACGACTTGTCCTTCAATAGACTTCAACTCAGCCTGTAGCTATCTCACTAACTCTTCCTGACGAATAACTTGTACTTGACTTATTTGCATCTGCTTGTTTGCTTCATCTAAACTAGATTTCAACAATTGCATTTCCTGTTTGTCAGCAGTCCTGGCGTTTTCAACTCTTTGATTTACCTCCTCTCGAATATTATTTTCTGTGTGCATTATTTGGTCCTGCAACTGAGCTATCATTTGATTTTTTTGCTTCAACCTTGTCTTCAGAGAGTCAACTGAGAATAAATTGGTAGTTTCCAAGGCTCCCATAGAGCCTGCTATTTTTGTGGTGAAGTCTTCCTCTTCTAGGTTTTTCCCATCTACGAGCACTTTGTGTTTCTTCACCATTATGCCTTCTCTCAGATGCATTTCCTGTTTTAATACTGCCTTCCTCTTCTTACTGAAAAAGTAGTCAGAGGAGGGTATCTCTTCTCTAGAGATAGGAGTAAGGTCACTTGCATATAAGACTTGCAGAAGGGGGTTTCCAAAAGTTGATTGTATAGGAGTTAATGATGCAATAGGGCTGCCCAATTCTAAATATTGAGTTTATCCTGCTGTTTTGAGGATATCAACAGGGATATTCGATGATGAAGGTGGAATTGTTTGATTCGACTTTGAAGGAGTCTCAAATTTAGAACTTATTTCAGACCCTGGATTCTTTGATTGTGAAGTTTCTGCCTTTTGTGAAGATGCTTCAGTCTTCTTCGGGTTTTCTTTTGCAGTCTCTTTATCATGAGCCTCTGATCCAAAACCTGGGGGAGTATTTTCTTGAGCTAGGAGAGGATTTGTTGATTCTCCCTGTAGTATCTTCGGAAAATCAATTCCCTGTGCTTCTGGAAAGTCAGAAAGTCGGTCTGTAGGTCGGGTGATAATGCCTGAACTCTGTCTAATATTTCCTCATAGGTTTTGTCTCCCTTGAACATGTCATCGCAAGGAGAAGCTTCATGTTCATACATCTTCATATTGCAATGAGTAATATGATTTCCTACAATTTGATAAGGGTCATGTTTTCTGAGTTCAAGATCTACCAATTTGATGTCTTCCACTATTGTGTTGGAAATGTTTAACAGGTAGCATATGCTTGTCATTGATGGCAAGTACAACAATGAAGATGGCATGAGTACAGGAAGAATGTAACAGATGGGCACCAGAAGTATTTTAGGAAGACACTGCAGAGCAAGCCCGATAAGTTCAGAAGAGATAGTGCAGAGGATTTTTGGCAGGTTATCAAGCAAAGTAAGCTTGTCATTGATGGCAAGATCAAAGTATGCAGCGAAGGCAAAACAAGGACAAAGTATGCTCCGGAGGAGAAGCGCCAGTGATCGCTGGATCTCATCCTCAATTCCTGATGGCCATCAGATCTGAATGAAGACAAAAGGAGCGCGCAGATCTGGAGGATATATCTCAGGCATTAGATCTGAGCGCGGGGTCCGACCACCGTTGGATCGTGGAAAACCTGCACGATCTTTAAAAGTGAGAGGAGTAGAGGGCTCACAAAATCTCAAAAGAAGGAGGATCGTCCATCTCAGGGGGTTATGTGGACCGTTGATCCGACTCCCTGTCGGAGTTTCGAGGATCGAGAGTTGGAGATGACAAAGAATAAAAACCACAGGAATCCTGAAATCGCGATATGCGATATTGTGATTTAATCGCATCCATCTGATCAATATCAAATCTGAACCATTGATTCGAGTCCATGTCGGAGTTTCGAGGATCGAGTGTTGAATTTGTCAAAGAACATTCACCACAGGAATCTCGATTTCGCGATATGCGAAATCGCAATGTAATCTGAGCCGTCAGATCAAGCTTTGATCTGGACCGTTGATTCCAGTCCATGTCGGAGTATCGAGGATCGCAACATGGAGTGGCAAGTAAACAATGCAACAAGAATGACGATTTCGCGATATGCGAAATTGCGATTCAATCGCAGCCGTTGAATCAAGCTCTGATCAGGACCGTTGATCCCACGCCATTTCGGGGTATCGGGGATCGCGACTTGGAGAGTCGAGATGTCTCATCTCCAGACTCACGAAATGCGAAATCGTGAAAGAGCCTTATGCATAAGATTGTGCTCACAGCCCTTGGTCACGAGAAGGGAAGGAGTCAGTCCAGATAAGCTCCATTTCGGGGTTTCGAAGATCGCAACTTGGAAAGTCGAGATGCCTCATTTCTAGATTCACGAAACGCGAATTCGCGAAAAGCACTTCAAGCATAAGCGCTTGGTCTTGGCCATGGTCATATTGGGGAAGGAGCTAGTGCAGAAAAGTTCTGTATCAGAACATCGGAGATCGTGAAATGAAGTGTGGAGACACTCAGCACAGGATTGCTAAAATGACGAAACCCGATGTCAATAAAGTTCATCCAACGGCGCAAATAAATTGGAATATGATCGAAAGGTTACTATTCTTTCTCACAGTTAACTTCTCAGTTATGAATCTGTTAGTGAAACGGATTCATGATTGTGAATCAGTTGGTGTTTCAGTTGCTTGGACAGCTGTCTTTATTTTGCCTAAGGAAATGCGAAGTGGAACCGTCGTGGAGGTGTGTATAAAAGAAAATAAGACAGATTGTGTGTGGTTGGCTGTTCTGGATATGAATGAAACTGAAGGAGATCAGAGGGCTATTGATGCATGACACAGTGAAACTTCCAGAAACCATTGACGGTGTCTGCTAGAGAATTCGAAGAGACCCCTGTGTGATCGCCAGAGGAGATGAAGAGTCTCCAAGCTTCGTCCAAGTGAAGGAAGACTATTCTTAGAAGGGATTGACAGATGGATGAGCATGGAAGCCTGTAACTGAAATAGAGAAGGTGAGCTCGACTTTCATAGAGAAGACGAAGAGTCTCAACTGCCAAAGAGGCTGAGGAATCTCAACATAACATCCAGTGATGCTGAATGCATGGGAAAACGGCCAGAGAAGCTGAAGAGTAACGATGATGATCACACAGAGCACTCAAGAGGTGGAGGAGATTGGCACGGTACGAGCATGCAGAGGAATGGCGAATAATGCATGCACAAGATGCACATAAGCTATATATACATGGTATAGAGAAGAGAAGTGATTGTTGTTGTTGTTGGAGTTGTTGTGGTCGTTGTGTAGAAGGATTGAAGTGTGAGCAAGGAGGAAGAGCGCAGAAGTAGAAATGCACAGAAGAGGAACTGTGCAATGAATTGACATGGTGCACAGAGCATAAAAAGCAGAAGAACAGACAACACAATTCATGTGTGCAAAAAGGCAATGAGGCAGACAGAGCAACAAAATGCAGTAGAACAGTGATGAGTCTGGTAAGCCATTGTTGAACATCATATCACTGTAATAAGTTTCAGTAGCAAAGATTTATATTTCAGGGAGGTTGGGAGGTGCTAGGGAGGATTGTTGTCCTCAGAGGTTCAAGTGGGTGCTTGAACAC
>ML796760.1:201530-258739 GCA_009831015.1 Picea engelmannii
CTGTGATTGAATATGGACATAAAAGCCCTGGATTGAATGCATCATGGAAGAAAAATTAAAATTGCAGTAATAGAGATCGATGAGATTCAATGGGGAGATCCAAGGGCTATTTAAAAGGTACAAGTTACAATTGCACAGTGTTCAAGTAGGACAACAATATTCTGATGTACAATATGATACACATGACATCCTGTAGAGACAACAAGAGGAAAGATCTTGTTAAGGAAAGTTAACCTTTTAGGAACAAAGGGGGAAAATAGTCAGAAGCAGAGAGATAACAGTGATAGGGGGAGTCATCCACTCATGAGAAGATTGATAAAGGAGTCCGAGTAAGAGAGGTGAGCAATTTTGAATTTTCCACAGAGGATACAGCGGAAGCTAAAGATGAACAGGTCCAAGAATCGGAAAGAGAAGACTCTGGTTTAGATACAAATATTCTGCAAGCCTCAAATGAGAGAGTCCATCCCTTCAGGGGGAGTTTTCATTGATTTAATATCTGATACCTTCTAAAATACTGCAACGGCTCAGGGGGAGCATGTTCTCTTTGACATTGATGTCAAAGGGGGAGAAAAGAATCTGGGTGCCTTTGTTGCCATCAATGCCAAAGGGGGAGATTGTTGGAAATGTTTAACAGGTAGCATATGCTTGTCATTGATGGCAAGTACAGCAATGAAGATGGCATGAGTACAGGAAGAATGTAACAGACGGGCACCAGAAGTATTTTAGGAAGACACTGCAGAGCAAGCCCAATAAGTTCAGAAGAGATAGTGCAGAGGATTGTTGGCAGGTTATCAGGCAAAGTAAGCTTGTCATTGATGGCAAGATCAGAGTATGCAGCGAAGTCAAAACAAGGACAAAGTACTCTCCAGAGGAGAAGCGCCAGTGATCGCTGGATCTCATCCTGAATTCCCGATGGCCGTCAGATCTGAATGAAGACAAAAGGAGCGCGCAAATCTGGAGGATAGATCTCAGGCGTTAGATCTGAGCGCAGGGTCCGACCACCGTTGGATCGAGGAAAACCTGCATGATCTTTAAAAGTGCAAGGAGTAGAGGGCTCACAAAATCCCGAAAGCAGGAGGACCGTCCATCTCACGGGGTTATGTGGATCGTTGATCTGACTCCCTGTCGGAGTTTCGGGGATCGAGAGTTGGAGATGACAAAGAATAAAAACCACAGGAATCCCAAAATCGCGATATGCGATATTGCGATTTAATCACAACCGTCTGATCAAGATCAAATCTGGACCATTGATTCGAGTCCATGTCGGAGTTTCGAGGATCGAGTGTTGAATTTGTCAAAGAACATTCACCGCAGGAATCCCGATTTCGCGATATGCGAAATCGCGATGTAATCTGAGCCGTCAGATCAAGCTTTGATCTAGACCGTTGATTCCAGTCCATGTCGGAGTTTTGAGGATCGCAACATGGAGTGGAAAGTAAACAATGCAACAAGAATGACGATTTTGCGATATGTGAAATTGCGATTCAATCGTAGCCATTGAATCAAGCTCTGATCAGGACCGTTGATCCCACGCCATTTCGGGGTATCGGGGATCGCGACTTAGAGAGTCGAGATGTCTCATCTCCAGACTCACGAAATGAGAAATCATGAAAGTGCTTTATGCATAAGGTTGTGGTCACAGCCCTTGGTCACGAGAAGGGAAGGAGTCAGTCCAGATAAGCTCCATTTCGGGGTTTCAGAGATCGCAACTTGGAAAGTCGAGATGCCTCATCTCCAGATTCACGAAACGTGAATTCGCGAAAAGCACTTCAAGCATAAGCACTTGGTCTTGTCCATGGTCATATTGGGGAAGGATCTAGTGTAGAAAAGTTATGTATCAGAACATCGGAGATCGTGAAATGAAGTGTGGAGACACTCAGCACAGGATTGTCGAAATGTCGAAACCCGATGTCAATAAAGTTCATCCAATGACGCAGATAAATTGGAATATGATCGGAAGGTTACTGTTCTTTCTCATAGTTAACCTCTCAATTACGAATCTATTAGTGAAATGGATTCATGATTGTGAATCAGTTGGTGTTTCAGTTGCTGGGACAGTTGTCTTTCTTTTGCCTAAGGAAATGTGAAGTGGAACTGCCGTGGAGGTGTGTATAAAATAAAAGAAGACAGACTGTGTGTGGTTGGTTGTTCTGGATATGAATGAAACTGAAGGATATCGGAGGGCTACTGATGCACGACACAGTGAAACTACCAGAAACCATTGATGGCGTCTGCTAGAGAATTCGAAGAGACCCCTGTGTGATCGCCAGAGGAGATGAAGAGTCTCCAAGCTTCGTCCAATTGAAGGAAGACTATTCTTAGAAGGGATTGACAGATGGATGAGCGTGGAAGCCTGTAACTGAAACAGAGAAGGTGAGCTCGACTGTCACAGAGAAGACGAAGAGTCTCAACTGCCAGAGAGGCTAAGGAATATCAACATAACATCCAGTGATGTTGAACGCGGGGGAAAACAACCAGAGAAGCTGAAGAGTTACGATGATGATCACACAGAGCACTCGAGAGGTGGAGGAGATTGGCGCAGTATGAGCATGCAGAGGAATGGAGAATATTGCATGCACAAGATGCACAAAAGCTATATATACACGGTACAGAGAAGAGAAGCGGTTGTTATTGTTGTTGGAGTTGTTGTGGTCGTTGTGTAGAAGGATTGAAGTGTGAGCAAGGAGGCAGAGCGTAGAAGTAGAAATGCACAGAAGAGGAACTGTGCAGTGAATTGACATGGTAAACAGAGCATAAAAAGCAGAAGAACAGATAGCGCAAGTCATGTGTGCAGAAAGGCAATGAGGCAGACAGAGCAACGAAATGCAGCAGAATAGTGATGAGTCTGGTAAGCCATTGTTGAACATCATATCACTGTAATAAGTTTTAGTAGCAAAGATTTATATTTCAGGGAGGTTGGGAGGTGCTAGGGAGGATTTTTGTCCTCAGAGGTTTAAGTGGGTGCTTGAACACAGGGATTTGTAGCTTCCATCTGGTTGCAGCCAGAGAAACCAGGGTGGCAGGGTGGTGCAAGAGAGAAATCTTGTTCTCTGTTATACAGGTTGGTGCCTGTATGATTGGAAGTTGGTGCTTGCATTCAGTTGGTGCTGGAAACACTCAGGGAGTTGGTGCTTCCTTCTAGTTGGTGCTAGATAAACCAGGGAGTTGGTGCTTCCTTCTAGTTGGTGCTAGAGAAACCAGGGAGTTGGTGCTTCCTTCTAGTGGGTGGTAGAGAAAACATAGAGTTGGTTCTCTCAGCAAGTAGCAGCTTGCAAAACAGAGGTTGTAGCCTCATTGTGAGTTGGTGCTCATATGTATGATAATGTAAAGAATGTAACTATTACTTATCATATAAAGAAAAAGAGGTTTTTACCTTGTATGGGTTTCCTCAGGAAATATTTGTCTCTGTGTTTCTCATATATGTGTGACTGATGTTGAATGTGCCATTGTTTATTTGCCTGCATTAATGTGATCATCATTCAGTGTTTCTGCAAAGAGTTTAAATGAAGCATAATTGTTTAAGCACGGTAACAACTGATTCACCCCCCCCTCTCAGTTGTCCAACTGGAAAGTCAAAAAGTTGGTCTGTAGGTCGGGTGATAATGCCTGAACTCTGTCTAATATTTCCTCATAGGTTTTGTCTCCCTTGAACATGTCATCGCAAGGAGAAGCTTCATGTTCATACATCTTCATATTGCAATGAGTAAGATGATTTACTACAATTTGATAAGGGTCATGTTTTCTGAGTTCAAGATCTACCAATTTGATGTCTTCCACTACTGCAACTTCAACCTTGGAATGACCAAAGTTAAGCAGTGAACACTTCCCAATCTGTACACGAAAAAGTGGACATAACTTCTTCTGAGATGCTTTCAATTCATTGTCGATGCCACTTGTTACTATTCGGTAGGCCACCTCCCTGCACACCAGTCTTTCGAGGAGGAATTTCGGAAGTGCGTGAGGAGGAATTGAGCACCCGAAAACCCTGACATAGGAGAAACCCTCTTCTATAAACCAATCTGCAGTCGCCTTGAGGTTTCCCACGATTGAATCTGAAATACGCAGGGGTGCATAACAATACAAAACTTGGTGTAAAGGTATCACCACATAGTGACAAATTTCATAAAAGAAGTCCTTAACATTCTCCTCCCATAGTTTAGAATGATAAACATGAATGGGCTCCATACAGGTTGGGTTCCAGCTCCAGCTTATCAAAGGGAGTGGAGTCATGTAACAAACCGCATCCATAATATAGGAAGACATGTAAAAATATGCAGGTCGACCTTTCGATTTTGTTGTTTGGTACTCTGCAACCTCACTAGCTAGATTATCTGCTAAAATTTTACCCCAGTTGAAACTGTAACACTCGGCTACTTCGTGCATACGTGGCACCCATCATGTAGGGAAATGGATAGGGTTTTTCATCTCGAAGAGTCTACATAGAATCAGGGCTATATAAACCATGTATTCGTTTAGCGAAGCTGTGGCATAGCTTCCATGGGTATCGGCTCTAAATCTTGTTGGAATTCCCCACCAGTCTTTAATTATATTTGGATATGTTTGATCGAATTCTGTGCACTCCTTTCTTTGAAATTCAGCTATGAATTTGGCATTATAAATGTATTTAGAAGTAGGGGGAAGTTTGTACATTACTTGCATGTGCTTGGGTTTGAACGAGCCGACGATGACCCCTTGGTTGTTTTGAATGCTCCTTGTTAGAACATCGGTCTTCTCTAAATCCCAGCATACCATGTCATTATATGGCATGAGTCTCGGCCGTGTGGCTATTTTATGCAGCTCATAATCTGCTATGTCTCTGAGTTTATTTTTAGTCCTTTCATTCCCGAAATCGTCGGGGCAATTCCTAATCTCATAGTCCAAACTCTCAAAAATATGCCTCCAAGATTTGATTGAATCCACAGCATGTGGCATAGTGTCTGATACCACATATCCATTCAGATTTGAGCTTCCACCTGCTTCTTCACTCTTCTTAGGCGCTTTTCTAGCTGCCATGGTGTCTGTGTTAAATGAAAACTTGTTGCAGAGAAGAAATGCATGATTTCTTCTTAATATAACTCACTCCTATTCTGAAAGTGAGAATGAAATTTGAAATAACAGACCTTTATTTACCTTTAACTTGTCTTAAATTTATCGTACCGAAAAAATTAAATGCTTTAATGGAGATGGTATGCCTGGAGATACGCACTCTATGTTCAAAATATCTTCATTAATTCGTTATAGAGACTTCCACATATCGGTGATTCAAAACTGGGAATTCGAAAGGAATGTCATCAAGAACTCATGAATGGAGAAACGTGAAAAGTTATTTAACAATCCTTAATCTCGTTTTAAAATTAAAATAATCTGTGTTTAAGCGCTTAATTCTTTCGGATTTCGTGTTTCGGAGTTTCGAACATTGTGTCCCCAAGAGTTATGCTACAAGTGAATCCTAAATCATGAAACCGCGATGGGATGTATTTAGGTGCTAACCACTTGTTTTAACCCTTTAATTAATCGTGATTAGAGGTTAATCTTTAATTTTCGTGGACTGGAGTATCAGGACTCCGATGGCTCTTTAACGCAAGAAATCCCGAATCACGACATCACGATGTGATTTATTTTCATTAAACTTTCTTACTTATTAATAAACATAGCATTAGCCTTCAAGAACTTCGTGACGTCGGGAATCGGGGTTTAAGGAGACTCAGGGTCGACTCTTTGATTTCCCGAATTGTGACTGATTAATGATCTGTTAAGTGTGTTTAAAACTTAATTAATCATGATTAAAAAATTATTTCGTGAAAGCGCGTCGGGACTTGAAAAGCTGCGTAAGTTTGAGATGGCTGAAAAAGAACATGTGAAAGGATTAGAAGGCTATTAACAACTTTTCGAGACTTCGGTACCAAGAATTTGGAGTTGCGATCAGAAAGCATACTTTGTGAATAGTCGAACTCCAAAAATCGAAAGTCCTGAAAGACCTTTTGACTTCTTTCTTGAGCTAAGGGCGACTCTATAATCAGGAAAAAATGAGGTTTGGACTTAGAAAATAAAAAATAAACTTTGTTTCAACAACAACAAACCCCATTAAAAGTATCCAACTATAAATAACTCAGGCCCATCCTTTGAACCATCGAAATAGCTTTCTCATCTGGGCAGAATCATCAGGAATTTCCAATAATATTGGAAATTTGGCATTGTTAAAACTGGTAGTGATAGAACATGGCACTATCAAAAGAAAATGTCCATAGTGATCTTGCTTAGTGGTAAAATCGTAATCGAAAACTTTCTTGTTCCCCATTTTGAGATCTGGTTATAGCTAGCGTGCAGTGGTGAAGCTCCATTGGTTTTGTGTTGTCTTCTGTTTGGCAGACTTTTGTTCATATCCCATGGCCCCGGTTATTTTCTCGTGGGAACATATACTAGATGTAAGAGAAAACTAATTCCACAAAGTGTTTTTTTATATATCAAATTGTTTGATGCAAAGGTCGATGTGTGCTACTCTATGGAACCTTGTGGGATCTTGCTTGTAGCCTGTTTGGTGTTTACTTGGTTCTTGGTTGTATGCTTCAGTCTCGAAAATTAATAATACATTCAGTATCTTCGTAGTTTTTCTATGATATTAAAGACTATAAAGGACATGCTTTTCACTTTAATGTAAGCTATGTGACGCAAATGTAGTATGTGGCTCGTTTTAGCACTTTTCCTTGATCGATGGACTTAGTAAAATTAATCTCCTAGAATAATTTGAAATAAAATAATATATACTGTGTGAAGTCCAATGGAGCTATCATATGAACAAGAGGCCATTAAAATTCAAATTCGTCGTTGTTATACTTGTGGTGAATCTCACAGTACAATAACTTTACTTAGACATCCCAAAATTGATTTTCTTGTAGCTTTTCGAGGCTTCTCTTATGCAAGCAGATCCTGGAAACTATAAGCATGGCTTGTTGTATCTATTCCTTGATTGAAGAACATGTTCACATGTTTAATGCACTTCATAGTTGTTGTTAAAACCATCAATGGGGCTTTCTTAAACCAATTCTCGCTTCTAAAAATTTCCATCCCCTTTCTTTTTGCCTTGTGCTTTCCGTTTTTGGTTACTTACTTATTTTTCGGAAAATTTCTAGGTGCGGAAGTTGGCGGATTCACATCTTCAGATTTCCACTTACTTTTATATCACCAGCCCGACCGACCGCTTTCTAGTTTCATATTGAACAAACTTTTTGGATTGTGGGTTACCAGATAGGTGGGTTCAACATTGCGTTTCCATTGTTTCCATGCCTGCAAACAGCACTCAGACTTCCGCGATCTACAAATTAGCAAACAAATTCCCCTTTATCTCGTTTTTAGCACTTTTCCTTGATCGATGAACCTAGCAAAATTAATATCCTGGAATAATTTGAAATAAAAGAATATATACTATCAGAAGTCCAATGGAACTACCATATCAACGAGAGGACATTAAAATTCAAATTCTTCATTTTTAATACTTGCAGTGAAGCTGACAGTACAATAACTTTACTTACACATCCCAAAATTGATTTCCTTGTATCTTTTCAACGCTTCTCTTATACAAACAGATCCTGGAAACTATAAGTATGACTCGCTGAATCTATTCCTTGATTGAAGAACCTGTTCACATGTTTAATGCACTTCATAGTTACTGTTAAGACCATGAATGGGGCTTTCTTACACCAATTCTCACTTCCAAAAATTTCCATCCCCCTTTTTTTCCATCTACTTTCCATTTTTGTTTACTTACTCGTTTTTTTGGAAAATTCCAATTCGTCATTGTTAATACTTGCGGTGAAGTTGACAATACAATAACTTTACTTACACATCCCAAAATTGATGTCCTTGTAGCTTTCGACGCTTCTCTTATACAAACAGATCCTGGAAACTATAAGTATGGCTCGTTGTATCTATTCCTTGATTGAAGAACCTATTCACATGTTTAATGCACTTTATAGTTACTGTTAAGACCATCAATGGGGCTTTCTTACACCAATTCCCTCTTCCGAAAATTGCCATCCCCTCTATTTTTTCCCATCTTCTTTCCATTTCTGGTTACTTACTCATTTTTTCAGAAAATGTCTAGGTGTGGGAGTTGGCGAATTCATGTCTTCAGATTTCCACTTACTTTTATATCACCAGCCCGACCGACCGCTTCCCTGTTTCATATTGTACAAAATTTTTGGATCGCAGGTTCCCGAATAGGTAGGTTACCGGATAGGTGGGTTCAACATTTTGTTTCCATTGTTTCGTTGCCTGCAAAAAACACCCAGACTTCCACGATCTACAAATTAGCAAACAAATTCCCCTTTATCTCGTTTTTTAGCACTTTTCCTTGATCAATGAACTTAGAAAAATCAATTCCTTGGAATAATTTAAAATAAAAGAATATATACTATGTGAATTCTAATGGAACTATCATATGAACGAGAGGACATTAAAATTCAAATTCGTCATTGTTATACTTCCGGTGAAGCTAACAGTACAAAAATTTTACTTAAACATCCCAAAATTGATTTTCTTGTAACTTTTCGACGCTTCTCTTATACAAACAGATCTTGGAAAATATAAACATCACTCATTCTATCTATTCCTTGATTGAATAACCTGTTAACATTTTTAATGCACTTCATAGTTACTATTAAGACGATCAATGGGGATTTCATACACCAATTCCTGCTTCTGAAAATTGCCATCCGCTTTCTTTTTTCCCTCTTCTTTCCCTTTTTGGTTACTTACTCATTTTTTGGAAAATGTCTAGGTGCAAGAGTTGGCGGATTCATGTCTTCAGATTTCCATTGTTACTTTTATATCACTAGCTTGACCAACCACTTCCCTATTTCATATCGAACAAACTTTTTGAATTGCGGGTTCCTGGATAGGCGGGTTCAACATTGCGTTTCCATTGTTTCGTCGCCTGCAAACAACACCTGAAATTACGCGATCTACAAATTAGCAAACAAATTCTCTTTCATCTCGTTTGCTTTATCTTTCTTTTTACTTGGTCCTTTTTTCGAATGTGTCCTTTTTCTGAATGTCTCATGCTTTTATTTACAACACTCGAAGTTCTACAATATACAAATTGCTTGCTCAACATTGCGCTTCCATTGTTCCCCTACGTACAAACAACACCCGAAATTTCGCGATATACAAATTGATGGCCGAAATATGTCATTGTGACATACAATTTGACCATCGACCCCTCATGTCTCCTGGTATATCTTGTGACCCTTTTTTTTGTAACTCGCCCGACCACTTTCGATACTTGGGAATTTCTTGGAATCTGTTTTGCGGGTTGGCGGGTGGACGAAATGTACAATGTTTGGTCGATCTTTTCCATCCCCGCTACCTTCGTACTTCTTTCTAGATATGAAATTATTAAGCTTTAATGCTAGTATTTCATCATGGAGGAACCGTTAAGATTGTCATTAATGTTCGGAAGGCCGGAGAATATTTGTCATTAATACGAATTAAACCAATATTTGCAGAGACGAGTGTTATCTTTTCCAAGTATTCATTTCAAACATGATGCAATCTCTTTAGTTCATTGACCATTTGGCACCTTTAATAAATATCTAATTCTTAATCTCTCTTCGTCGTCACCGCCACCTTCACACTTTTTTCTAAATATGCAATTAGTAAGCTTTAATGGTAACAACTCATTACGCACGAACCCTGGAGATTTTCATTGATCAATGAAAGGATTGAGGAGATCTTCCATTGATACGCATTAAACCAAGATTTGTGGAGGGTTATATTATCCCTCCCCAATTTTCATTTCAAACATCATCTGGAGCAAACGGAAATTCTCTTTAACTTGTGGCAAAAGTTATGTCCAGATACAGTAAACACCTTCGAGCATGATGGCCAGAGGTTCCAGTATTCCAGGGCATATTCTTACTACTCATCTCCCTCCACCCAGAAGAAAAAAAGGAGATGGTTTGTTGGTGCACCGAGAGATATATTTCAAGCCAAATAATTCCAAGGAAACCATGCTTGCTCAGACAACTTGCCCAGTTGCATTGATGTCTGGCACAGAGGTTGATGCGATGGATTCTAAACCGAAACAAGATGATCTGATGGGCAATGATATGGCAATGCAGAGACTGTTCCCACTCCTGCGCCCAAATTGAAATCAACCATAACGGGCGGTACTTCCTGGCTCGGCGATGGCGGTCCTGACAACACCAAAAGAAGGAGTTTCAGAAAAGAAATTGACGTTGAACGCAATAGTCGCTTTGTAACTCGAAAGTAAGAATTCCAGCTGTCCAAATTAGTTCATTCTGGGCGGAATTCTTTCACTGTAAGGAAATGATCTGTTGATGCTCCTAGAGATATATTTCAAGCCAAAAAAATATTCAATCGTGGGACCATTGTCTTTTTCTCTGGATATACAATCAACATCGTAGGGAATGAGGACTAGAACACCCACTGGTGCAAGGCATATTCCTACTAGTCATCTCCTTCCACCCAGAATGGACTAATTTGGGCCTCTGGAATTGCACGTGCAACCTGTGTCCCTGAAGTTTTCGACTGTGGAGAGGTGGTTTCTTGGTATGTCCTAACTTTCAGTTGAGAGCTATTATGTTTTCCCTGCAATGTTTTTCATCTTCTTCCTCACGGGAAGCTTATGATAACTATCAATTTTACCACAGGATGATCCATCGAGGAGAAGACTGCAAGGATTTCCTAAAAAAAAAGCATGGTAATTAGTTTTGTATGCATGTTGAAGAGCATCTCAATGGCTCCTTCATGTTGCAGATCATGTGCTTGTGTTTATGATAGATATGTTCAATGTTTCGGCCCAAATAACTCGGTCCAATTTCTAAGGATAGATATACAGTGCTCAGTGTTCTTTGTTTTTAATGGATTTACTATTAAAAAAAATTCCTTGGAGTCTTGGTTGCTGCTTTTTTCTAGATTTAACACCTCTTCTCGTAGTTCTTTGATATTGTATTTTCTTAGGTAATTTGTTCTTAAATGGAGCATCTAACAATTATATGAAAATTCACTATGTCGATCCATCAGGATTTTATGGAAAAAAAAAATGAATTTCAGACAGTTTCAAACCAATGTTCAATTCTATGCATAATGCAGATAGAACATAGCAATACCAAATCACAATGTTGTAGCAAGATCGTCATTCTTGTATCTAGACATGCAATTATTAAGCTTTAATGTTAACAACCCATAATGCAAGAAGTTTAATACTTAATTTAATATGTTACAGTCATGGAAGAATGTATCAAGAACACACTTACTCCCACAAGTTGCAATAAAATCTAATCTTGAACAAAGCATTTGTTGACTATTACTAGAAAATGATGGTTTTGCAATACTGGGGCTTGTTTGAAACCAATCCGCGCTTACGAAAATTTCCCTCTACCTTTCTATTTTCCCACTCTTTTATCCCCTATAGTTTCTCTTTATGGTTACTTAATCATTTTTTCCGAAAATTTCTTTCTGCGCGGGTTGGCGGATTCATGCGTTTCAACTGAGCACTTCCCCTTTGTCTAAATTGCACTTTCCATTGTTCTGTGACCTGAAAACAGCACTCCAGCTTCTGTGACATGCACATTTACTTCTGGACTCCCACATCATCCCCTCTTCTATGTTACACATTTTTCACTGAAATGTTTTGATATATACAATTTGACAGTCGGAGCCTTACGACTCCTTGAGAACCCATCACCCTATTTTGAAGCACGTCCGACCGCTTTCCACACTTGACCATTTCTTGACATCTCTTTGGTGGATCATCGAGTTTGCGGGTTAAGGAAATTTCAAATTTCTAGTTGTTGTTTCCTGTGCCCGCTACCTTCAGATTTCTTTCCAAGTATATGCAATATGTATACAACTTATCCAGCGACATACAAAAAACATCTTGCCAAGAAATGGAATATATATTGCATATTTGTATATATTGGACCTTCTTTTCCCTCTTCTATACTTAACCAAATTGTCATTTATTTTCCCCCTCTACTCTCTCTTTCTCGTTACTTAGTCGTTTTTTTCCGAAAATGTGACTTTGACCAACCACTAGCCATTTGATGCCTAGGCACTTTTTAGATTGTGAATTCATGTGCAGGCGGGCTCTATATTTCACTTACATTGTTTTGTGCCCTGCAAACAGCACCCAAAACTCTGCGATATACAAATTTGTTGCCGCACTCCCACATCATACCCTCTTCCATGATACACAGTTTTCACATGAAAGTTCTGAGACCTGCAATTTGACCTCCGGGTCCTCACGTCTTCCGGGGAACTATTGTCACCCTGTTTTGAAGCCCTTGTGTCCGCTTTCCATATTTCTCCATTTCTTGGAATCTCTTTCACGCCTCTAATTCCATACTTACCCAACTTTGTTCACTTGTGGATTATCAGACATGCAGACTACACTTCTAGTGTTCCTTGACCTGCAAACATCCCCCCCCCCTCGCTTCCAAGATATACAAATTGACTTTCGGACTCCTACATCAGCCCTCTTCTGTGTTACACAGTATGTACTCAAAAGTTCTGATCAATACAATTTGACGGTCGGGCCCTCATGTCTCCTCTGGGACCCTTGTTAGCCTATTTTGATGCCCGTTCGACCACTTTCCATGACCATTTCTTGCAATCTCTTTCACAGATCGTCGGGTTGGCGGGTTCATACAATTTCCAATTCCTAGTCGTTGTTTTTTGTGCCCGCCACCTTCGCACTTCTTTCCAAGTATATGCAATAAGTATATAACTTCTCCAGAAACATGCAGAAAAGATCTTTCCAAGATATGGAATATCTATTACAGATGTGAATATATTAGCCCTTCTTTTCCATCTTCTATACTTAACCAAATTCTCGTTTCTCTTTTCCATGTACTTTATCTTTCTCGTCACTTAGTCATTTTTCCAAAAATGTCTAGTTGCGCGGGTTGGCGAACTTGCAGGTTCACGACTCCTACATCAGCCCATCTTTCGTGTTACACAGTATGCACTCAAAAGTTCTGATCAATACAATTTGATCATCAGGCCCTCATGTCTCCTCGCGAACCCTTGCCAGCCTATCTTGGAGCCCGTCTTCCAGATTCCTATATCAGCCCCTCTTCTGTGTTACACAGTATGCACTCAAAAGTTTCGATCAATACAATTTGACCGTCAGGGCCTCATGTTTCCTTGGGAACCCTTTTCAGCCTATTTTGAAACATGTCTGACCACTTTACATGGCTTTTTCTTGCAATCTCTTTCACGAATCATAGGCAATTTCCAATTCCTAGTCGTTGTTTTCTGTGCCTGCCACCTTCACACTTCTTTCTAAGTATATGCAATAAGTATATAACTTCTCCAGAAACATGCAGAAAAGATCTTTCCAGGAAATGGGATATCTATTAAATATGTGAATATATTATCCCTTCTTTTTTGTCTTCTATACTTAACCAAATATATGTTTCTCTTTTCCCTGAACTTTATCTTTCTCGTCACTTATTCATTTTTTCCGAAAATGTCTAGTTGCGCGAGTAGGCGGAGTTGCGGGTTCACATTTGCACTCGTGCTTTTATATCGATACATCAACCGATCGCTTCCCCATTCCATACCTAGCCACTTCTCCGACCACAGATTCCCAGGTAGGCGGGATCTAGATTGCACTTATATTGTTCCATGACCTACAAACAGTACCCTGACTTCCGCGATATACAAATTTACAACTGAACTCACATCATATCGTCTTCCATATTATAGTCTACCTATCATGCCCTCTTTCGTGGTACACATTTTGCACTGAAAACTTTCGAGAGATACAATTTGACCGTCGGGTCCTCACGTCTCATGTGGAACTATTGTCACCCCATTTTGAAGCTCGTTCGTCCGCTTTCCATACTTCACCATTTCTTTGAATTTATTTCGCGGATCGTCGAGTTGGCGGGTTCAAGAAATATCTAATTCCTAATCGTTGTTTCATGTGCCCGCGCCCTTTGCAATTAGAAATTAGCAATTATATATAAGATCTTATTTATAAGTATGCAATTAGCAACAGTTAATGTTAAACCGGAATTTTAGGAGATCTCCCATTAATACACATAAAACCAAAAATTTTGGATGGTTATACTATCCCTTCCGAGTGTTAATTTCAAACATCATGGAATGTCATTTGCGCGTTGTTGGGTTGGTTCGTTCACAAAATCTTCAATCCTCGATTCTGAAAATGAGTCTGACCGACCTCTTCCCTATTCCATACTTGGCCACTTTCCCAGAATTTCACAAATATACAAACCGGTCGTTGAACTGCCCCATCATGCTCTCTTCTGTTTTACACATTTTGCAGTCAAAAATTTTGATACATAAAATTTGACCATCAAACACTCACCTCTCCTGATTATCCCCTGTAACCCTATTTTGAATCTCGTCCGACCTCTTTTTAGACCTTTTCATTCGTTCCTTGCTCTTCCCTATGTCTGTGACTTTCGCACTTGTCTATAATAAAAAAATGTTTATATATATATATATATATATATATATATATATATATATATATATATATATATATATCTTGTTTCTAAATATGCAATTAGTGACATTTAATTCTAACAACTCATCGTGCAGGAACCGTATAGATTGTCATTGATGGGAAAAAGGCTTGAGGAGATATCCTATTAATATGCATTAAACCAATATTTGTGGAGGGTTATATTATCCCTTCCAAATGTTGATTTCAAAATCATGAAATGTCATTCGCACGTCTTTGGCTTGGCACGTTCACGAAACCTACAACCCTTAATTTCTCTTCGTCATACCTGCCACCTTCACACTTCTAAATATGAAATAAGTAAGATTTACTACTAATAGTTCGTCATACAACACCCATACATATTTTCATTAATCAGCGAAAGGATCGAGGATCTTTCCCATTCATAAGCATTGAACCAAAATTTGCGGAGATTTATATTATCGCCTCCAACTGTCCATTTCAACCATCGTCTGGACAAAACGAACATTCTCATAAACCTATGGCATCAACTCGACAACAGTTCTGTGGAGATACAGTGAACATCTTTGGGCGTGAGGACCAGAACTTCAAATGGTCCAGGGCATATTCTTATTACTCATCCCTGCCACCCAAAATGAAGTAATTTGGACCTCTGGGATTGCTCGTGCAGGCTATGTCCCTGAAGTTTTTGACTGTAAGGAGTTGGTCTCTTGGTGCGTCGATAAATTTATTTCAGACAAAAGAATTATTCCACTGCGGGACTGCTCTTTTGTTTCTTTGTCACCTCAAGTCTTCCACCATATGTTAAGATTGTTGGAGCCAACAATGACGTTCAAAGGAGAAGATTCCAAGAAATTCCTAACAAAGCATAATAACGGGTTGGACCTCTTGCCCAATCTCTTGGAAGACCCGATGGTAGTTCCTGAAGATATCACAAGCTTGCAGGTTAGTTCATTTAGAAATCCATTACGGGAAATTGTTTAGTTGTTTACAAGAATAACAGGACAGGAGTCCACAACAACTATTTCCCGGATGGCTCTTTATATTTTGTATTTCACAGTTAAGGAACAAGCCATTTTTTATTGGGGCAAACTAATTTCCCATGAAATTTGTTCCCAATTGTCAAGCTTCAAAAAGGAGAAGAAATTCTATATGTCATCCTACTTATTTTTTGCGATAGCACATTGCTTCCAGTTTCCAAAACTGTCTTTGTCTAAGAAGATCAACTGGGAATTCGACCCCGTAACGTTCTGGTACCAGGCCTTGTGGAAGCACAAGGCCTCCCACTATTTTTATGAAGTTTTTAATGGCTTCATGTATGTTTTCAAAGTTTTGTTGTTAGGAGAAGATGCTCCCCACATATCTGAACAGACAACCATTTTTTTGGATAGGAAGGGGACACTTGAACATCTGGATAATTACACTGTGGTAAGGATTTTTGGCTCCAGGGAAAAACCTTCTCTCCTTCCATGTCACATTACGGACATAATGTTTGTTACAGAAGTAGCAAGGCAATACAACTACTGGTTTCATCTATTCCAAGAGAAGAGAAAAAAGCAGTTCATTCCTCTGCCTTGGAAAGTCGGGAACTTCGTGTTGAGGAACATCAACAAAATTCACGAATTCGCAGCCCATACTAGCAACTTGAACAGAAGATATGTTGAAATCTTAAGAGGGTTCGACCCCAATAAAAAAAAATTACAACATTTACAAACACTTGGCTTCGACAATTGTTTTTTCAAAAAACACCTGACCGAAAACAAAGACACTGGAGACAACGCTCCTACTTCTAATGTCGACGACCTAGACACACTACAAAGAAACACTGAATTGTACAAGCAACAGGGAAAAGGCCCCAGTGAGAAGAGTGTTCAATCGACGAATAGAACTCCCAAAAGTATGACATCCCAGAGCATCGCTCCAACGGCCCACCACAGCAACAAAGAAACTCATAGTTATTCAAACGGAGGAGGAGAGAACAACCCTCCTCACCCTAAAATTGATAGTTCTCACAAGCTTCCAGTAGACAAGAAGAGAAAAAAAATTGTGGGACAGGCAAAATAGCTCGAAATTCAAAGTGAGAACATGGAACTTGAGCCTGATCTGGATAGCATATTCTGCTACCTTGATCATCCTAGAGATGAGATCTAGCATAGTCTTCCAATGGACATATCTAATACTAAAAAAATTTACGAAGATGAATCCTTCGTGTTCCAGAGCATTGTTTTTGACAGCCAATCCAAAAAATTGATTATTGAAAAAAAAATATGTAAAAAATAAGAAAGGAAAATCTTGTTCAGAGGTTAACTTTGTGAATATGCGGTCGTCCCAAATCTGTTGACTTCACATAGCGACCGCAGATGCACTTGATGATTCCATTGGAGGCATTGAGGCCGAGAATGCCAGACTTAAGGACCGGGTCAAGGAATTGGAAGAGGCATTGATTCCTATGTCGTTGCTTGTCAATCCTTTGGAAATAGCCATGCTTGCCACCCTTGGATCCAAGTTAAAAGGATCCTCTAGCCTCCTCGCATTGTGTAGAGGATATGTGGAGAATAATATCAAGAAAATAATGGAACTGGTTATTGAGGCATGGGAAACATCACAAACCATGACTTCCCTTGGAACGAGGGCACATAATTTGATCGAACATTTGCAGGCGGAGTTAAAAGATGAAGAAAATTTCTATTTAAACATGGTCCTTCCTTTTGGCACCATTGTCAACAACATGACAGAAACAAGAAGAAGACAACAAGATCTCCCATCCAAAAATTGGATCGGTCAATTAAATGCATGTTGGAAAGTAAAAGTCAAGAACCTGCATCTCATTGTTTAGTCATGTGAACAAGCCATATCAAAGAAAGAAAAATTATTCACAAAGTTGTCCAGAATAAACTTAGCCGGAAGGACCAACAACTTCCAAGACCCCAACTTAATCGTCAACTATTTTCCCTTAACTAAGCAAGACTTCGATAAACAGGTTGATATTTTTAAGGCGTTGTCTTTGGAAAAGTTTTACAACATCCTTGAATATGGTCAAGATGACGTCGACGACTGGCTAGTCGACTATTCAGTACAGAATGAGGAAATTGATCAGGCTCTACGTAATATTTCTATCGACTTCTGGGAATTAGAAAAGTAACTTTTCAATATAAAAATCTAGAATGAGATCAACGTCTCCCCAATGAGAAGCTACATTTAAGAATGGCTTGAAAAGGAATTGAAGCAGGTCATCGATGAAAGGCAACGGGCAGTTTCCATGATTCTAGTAGTCGTCGACGACATCAATGAAAAGGCATCAACAAGAAAATAGAAAAAGGGGTCATATGTACCATCACTCTAAGTCTATTGATTGCATCCTGCTTTGTTTATCAACCCAAGTTATTGCACTTTTTTAAATGGAAATGTCTAGCCAAAGACTGATACCTTTCAATTTATTATTTTCAGGTATTACACTCTACAGTAGCCCATTTCTTCTTTCTATAGTCCTATTTCTTGTACATATTTCTCTTATGGTCCACGGGAGCCCCAATCCCAGTCTATATGACAAACACATTGAAATTTCCAGGAATATGTAATAGACAATATTATTTTTTGATATATTTCAAATAACATTGTTTTTTATCTCCTTTTATATTTATGTCCTCATACATTTTTATCTTCCATCGGTCTATATGAAAAATGCATTTAAATTTCCAGGAATATGTAACTTTTTTTATATATTTCAAATTAAACTGTTTTTTTATCTCCTTTTATATTTATGTCGTCATAATTTTTTATCTTCCACTATGCAGAAATTGTATTTTCTTAATATACAGACAAAATAGACAGAATTTTTCAACATAGTAAAATAGATTATATACTTTCAAAAAATAGATGGGGCTCTAAAGGCCACGTGTCATTTACTGCATGGATATCACCTATGCTTCATGTTGCTTTCCACATCTCCGCTACAGTTTCCATCTGCCTCCGCTACTTTTTCCTATCCCAATTCAACCCGACAGGGACTATGCTGCCACGCAACACTTAATATTTAAGGAGCCCCTTTCTATATAATTTAAGTGGGCGGTAGAAGAGAGAGAGATATTTTCTCATAAAATAAAGAAATAACCTATGTTTCCAATGTCATTTATAAAATTTGTCTAAGAAATCCTTGTTATGTTTTTGTTTGGATTCATTTTCATCACAATTCTCTAACCAAAATCATTTTTTACTTTTCGTAGATAGTTCCTTTATTATTAGAGAGTTATGCACACGTTCATGCCCTAAATCCTTATCACCTTCAGTTTGTCTAAAACATATTATTAATAATAATCTATTATTAAGGTCACAACCAATCCATACACTAAATTGGTGTATAAGACCCCCTTGTTGGTGGGACAAGGGACCACCTTCACGTAGTGATTTGACTACTAAAGTATACGGAGGTATACATACCCTACCCCCCTCTAGATTTGAACATGTGACCTCCAAGGAGGGAACAAATGTTATTAACCATTATATTTATGTATGTGTGTCTTAGTATCACCATGGATGTATATGGTGAATAATTCCACATTCATAATAATTATGACAAGGAGATAGTTTATAAGTCATTCTTATACAAAAAACTTTTCCAATATGGAAGCTATATTTGGGGTGCAAGCCCTCAAGTCGATATACAAGTATCGGCCACTCCAATGCTAACATCATTGGCAATTTCGATGTCATATCGTTTGGGCTATCTTTGACTTGTCATTGTTTCATCTAAATTATGTTATAATTTTGCATTATATGTCAATCCTACAATATCACTCTCTATTAGTGAGGCTCCAATCCCCTAGAGTGGTCTTTCTTTAAAGTACATAAAAACAAATTGTATTATGATCAATAGTAGTTTACACTTTTTTTTTGTTATAAACGGTGTACAATTTATCTATGAGTTTGATTGGTCAAAAGCCACGCACCGACTTCACTATATTACAATGTTTTCAATGAAATAACCTACTTCTAACATACAAACATACAAACTAGAGGGTTGTCCGTTTTCCCTTTCTCATTCGATACAACCACTTACCATGAGAAACTATTATCCTTTCAAACTCTAAATGTAAATATTCAATATCTTGTCCTCAAAGTACATTTTAACCTTTACTTCAATAAATTGACTTTTCTATGATTTATTTGCAACATCCATAAAAAATTTGAAACTCTTTATATAACTACATGTGAAATCCCACCAATATGAATAGTGAGCTAAGCTCTTACAACTTCACTTTGCGACTATTTATTTGAATTATTGTTTCTTGAATATTTTGTTTTACAACCATAGTCCTTTGGATAGGTATGTTATTATCCATGTGGAGAAATTACAAATCACACCCACCAAATTTAATTTAGGTTGTACACTAAAACCAACCCTAGTCTAATTATCTTGTCCTTTACTCAATCAACCTTATGCGTGATCACCTCCTTCCCAATAATTGGATCTATTCCCTCTTACCATCTAACCTTACGATGCCTCTACATCTTCAATTGTCTACATCCATCCTAGGTAATTAATAGAAAAATTATTTGTTGTGTGTAATAATATATTATTGGAAATAGATAATAGATTCAATAATATTTCATTATATGTTTCTTATTTTTTCGTTGGTGATTCTTACACAAGTGCACACAATAGAGTTATATTTGTTATTGATAAAATGACATGAATCTGGAAAACATGAGTCTTGACAGTGGCTACAGACCTCGTTTCCAATCAAATGAATGAACTATAGCTTCAATGAAGCCTCCAAAGGAAACTCGGGCAAGCAAATCACAGGATGTTCTTTTCAAAATAATGGAAGTGGTATTATAGAATTCATTTTTGAATTCCTTTGTGACAAATCGAAAAATCAAACAAAAATTGTCACAATGGTCCAAGGCATTAAGGAATCTTTGAAATATGTTTCACAAGAATTTTCTTTAGAGGAGATTTTAAATCGATTATAGATATAAACATACTAAACCAAAAAAACTCATTGGATACAATCAACTAGATGGATTGGATTAATTCATCCCTAGAAAACTTAAAGGACTACAGGTTCATCCATTTAACAAGGTTGGATAATGATCGCGTTCACTGGTCAACAAACGAGGCCATCTCTTGCAAAAGTGTCAAGGTCATATGGTTTAATGATTGGAAAAATGCCTTCAACATGTTTCTCCTATAGAACCCAAGGTGAATGTCCATCACCTAAGAAAACCCCTAACCACGCGCTTATTAATTTAAGTGACGCATTATCTTTTTCTCGTATATCTCTTATTCCATATGACCAACGGTGGAGACCAAACACTATGCCAAACGTGTGCTTGGGCACTTATCAGAATCAATGGTCATGATTTAATCTCCTGATGAGATGGACGACTGACGAAACTTATCCCTTCAGAACTTTGGGTTTTCAACTTTTCAAACCTTTCAAAACATCTGAATCAAATTTCCTAAACAGATCGGACGGATTACGTTTATTTCACGGAAACTAATCAATCATCAGATTTGATTCTTATAAGGCTTAATCCGACGACTGGGTCTTAATCAAGCATTGAGATGGATGGCCACCATTTACTCTGGGACTTTGTCAATTTCAACTTACACTATCCTTCCACTATAGTATATCGACGGATAAAAATGCACCCGAAGTGATTCTTTAGATCGGACGAACCATGTCTACTTCGGGATTTCGTCCTTCTAGAGTGACGTAACTTATTTGACGTCACGTGTCGACATGGCAAGAAACAATTTCCTCTTGACACATGTCATCATATTATTATGCCATGTGTACTTGCTAACGTGGTCTTCCACATGTCCTTGCTGACATGGTCTACCATACGTCCTTGTTGATGTGGTCTACCACACATCCTTCCTGACATGGTATGTTGACATGATATGCTATATGTCATTGTTGACATGATATGCTATATGTCATTGCTGACATGATATGATATATGTCATTGTTGACGTGGTATGTTGACATAGATCTCCCACACATCCTTGATGATGTGGTTTGTTGACGTGGTATGCCACATGTCCTCTTGAATCGGACGGTTGACGCTTACTTCAGATAATCCGATGGTCGAGAATTTATTTCAGTTATGAGGGTCTTCGGACTTAAGGAATTTCAAATCTCAAACTTTCCGGAGCGTAACCTCCTCACATATTTTAACCCGAAATGAATGTTGTTCGTTGATCAAGGTTTTACATCAACGTCTTGATCTATCTTCGATACTGCTTAGCCTTGTATTAAATCCAATGGCTCTACTTCTATCTTATCCTGTCCTTCCACTAGAATGATCTGACGGCTGACAAATATTCGGTTGATTGAGATCTCAGATCTTAGCCCTTGATTATCATGTCCTTCCACTTAAATCAATCTGACAACTGAAGGAAATTCGCATAAATGAGATCTCAGATCTTTTACCTCACTTATCCTGTCCTTCCACTCGAAAATGATCTGATGGTTGACGGGATTTCAGATAATCGAGATCTCAGATCTTTTAGCTTATCCTGTCCTTCCAATTAATTTTAATCCGACGGCTGACGAGATTTCAGATAATTGAGATCTCAGATTTCAACTTATCATGTCATTCCACTCGAGAATGATCTGGCGGTTATGAAGACTTCTTGAAGCAGATCCACGATTAAGGATGGTTGTGGAACCACAACTTGTTAGTGATTTAACTCATCACCAAAAATCCACAATTTGAAGTTGTGCATTTTTTGTGAGTCAACCACAATCGTCGATATTTGAAGCTGTAAGATCTGACGGTCCTAACTAATTGTGGCATTGGAAATAGCGTGATGTTTAATACTTATTACGATCTCCAAAATCTATCCCTTTCGTTGATCTGGTGATTGTGCATCCAACGGTCACGACTTAATCTGACTTAATCAGATCGTTTGTTATATCAACCACAGTCGTCTATATTTGAAGCTATAAGATCTGACGGTCTTGACCGATTGTGGGATTGTAACTAGCGATTAGTTTAATTCTTCTTCTGCTCTCCACAATTCATCCATGTCGTTGATCTAGCTTGCAGATCCGATGGTCACTATCCTCCAACAGTCCTCAAGCCCACAGTCACTCATATGACCGACGTCCATTCCACAAGATAATCAATACCGTCACTTTTCTTGATCGGACGGTTGTTGAGGCTTCTCACTTTTTCCTGTGCATTGGTCAACTTTTCAATATTTCCATCGATCAGACGACATTTCTAGAATGTGCTCTTCATTCGCTAACTCTCCTGAGCTTTAATAACTGTTTGTGCATTATTTTATGCATTGATATTCAGTCCCAAATTCTCCTGAGCTTTGATCATAGGAACATTGTTGATCCTATCGTGATCAACAATAATCATGAATTTCTTTCAGCCTTAAGGTGATGTTCTTCTATCGATATTTAGTATACTTTTCCTCCTGGGATTAACCTTCCTGCTCTGCTTATTGTTTTACATTCTCTTTCCATCATTGACCCTTCATTACACATGGAAAGATATTATTGGTCATCTTGACACTAATGCCAACTCTATAACTGATCATGATTGATTCATATTTCCATCATAACAACTTATCATGATTGTTGACATCAATGAAAACACATGAATGACAATATGTCCAACAATCTCCCCCTTTGTCATTGAGGGAAACACACTAACTTCATACATAAACTCCCCTTGTGATGATGCTTCTCTCCTCTGAAGTTACTCTCCCTCTTTGACATCAATGGAAAAGGGTTGCTCCCCTTATGATCAACCTCTTTTTTTCTGCATTTTGTTGACCAAAATATGAGATTGGGTAACTCCCCTTGGAATCATGTTCTGTCTGCCATAACTAAATGACTCCCCCTATCAATATGCTCTATCTCTGCTTCTGACTACTCCCTCCCTTTGTTTATGAAAGGGTAGCTCTTCCTGACAAGGTCTCTTACCCTATTAATTTACTAACTTCTTATCTCAGTTTATTGGTATTTTTGTGTTTAAATAAGTAGTCTTCTTGATACAAATTTTGTAGTGATCAAGTCTTTTTCAAAACTTAATCTAATCATTTTCTTATTCAAAAATAAAAATACTCCTCTTGATTTTTTACCAACTTTCCTTTGTCAAATAGAACAAAAGTATGAATCTTACTGATATTTTTTATCTGCTTCTTATTCGTTTTTTATATTTCACAGGAATATCAATTGAGGAATTATACCAATTGATTTAAATACCAAATGATGAAAATACCAATTTTGTTATCAATTTATCTTTGTTGAATGGTACTCTTTGAACTTCTCTGCTACCTTTATTTATTTATTTTCTTATATTCTATAATTAACCCTACCAATGATTTTTCTTTTAACCACTAATCTATAGATAGTCAAGATTTTCAATATGTTAATTTAGAAATTCTTTGGCATAATCCTTTGATTTTGCAAAAACCAAATTAAACTTCTTTTTGTATTTTCTTTCTTTTGCTAACAACTTATGACATCATCAGAATTTGATATTGTCCCATATTCTTCTATAGGTACTTCCTTTTCTTGAGATTGATTTATCTCATATTGAATTTCACATTATTTATTAGGATTTTTACCCATCATGTTCTTATTATTAGTTTCTTTATTTTCAGGTGTAATAACATCTTTCTTGCTTTCTCCTTCAGTTTTTCTTCTACATATATTTCTGTGAGATATTCTGCATTTTGGATCTTCTCTTTCTAATTGTGTTTTTGGAGATTTGTTATCTCATTCCTTCTTCTAACTTTCATTAGGATTTGTTATTGACTTGAATGACTTATTCAAATATTGACTTTTTGTATTCTTGCAGTTTTGGGATTTGTGCCCAAACCTATCACAGTTGTAACATATCATTGTATAACAAAAAATTTCTCTGTACCCAACAAAATTATATCTCCAACATCTAATTGAGTTTTTGGATTATCTTGTATATCCTTTCTCTAGTTTCTTGCAGACCATTTCTTTATGTCCAAAGCTATGACAAGAAAAGCAATAGCCAGTGAAGGTGTTTCCTTTCTTGATTTTATTTTGACTTCTAGGATCAGTCATTTGATTTTCTTCTTCCTTTTTAATTCTAAAGTTGTTCTCCTTAACAAAGTTCATGACTTGTAATTGATTTGTACTTGCACCTTTTCCTTTTAAGAAGGATGATCCTTTCTCATTTTTGTAAATGGTGCTCCATTTGTTATTGTCATATTTCTTATTGTATACAAGACTAGTTTTGTCATCAGCTGATCTTTGGCTCTTCCAAATATTATCTAGGATAGTTGAGCTATTCTGGAAATTGACAGTCTTATTTGTCTTTTCATTCATCTTTTTGAGATTGATTATTTCTAACTTCAATATGTAACATAATTCTTCTTTTTTAATCAACTGAATTTCCAGGGTTTCTTCCACCTTTTTAGCATGTTCAAGTTGAGTCTTTAGATTGATGACCATTTCTTTTGTCTCATACAAGAATTCTTTGCATTTAATAGTTTTTTCATATGTCTTCAATTCTTCCATATCTTTTGTTAGATCAAAAACTTTAGTTTTCAATATTTTGATTCATTCCTCGTATTCTCTCTAAATCCTTTTGAGTTTGATGGCTTCCAATTCAAACATTTTGCATGATTCTTCCTTTTTAGTTATTTGGATCTTCTGGGCTTCTTCCTTTTTCTTAGCTTCTTCAATTTTAGTCATTAGATCTGCATTAGTACTTTCATTAATCTTTTTGAAATTGATGATTTCCAATTCCAACATGTGGTAAGAATTTTCTTTCCTTGCTAACTGGATTTTTAGGTTTTCTTTACTTTCTTTAATTTCCTCAAGTTGAGTGTTTGACTTCTCAACCTCCATTCTAAGATTCACAACTTCTGCTTCCAGCTTATGACATGATTCTTTTTTTCCTGACTGATTTCATTCTTCAATTTCTCAATCTCCTCTTATTTTTCTTCTAACTGAATATTTTGATCAGATGTGATTTTTTCATTGTCTTTGAGTATTTCCTTTATTTCCATGATATACTTTTGACTCTTTTCAAGAAATTATTTAGTGTAGTCATGAAGAAAAATATAATCTAATTCATTATGGTCATAGTGGTATACATAGAGACTCCAATCAACTTTTTGTTTGGACTTTGATAGTTCTTCTTCTACTTCATCTATGGGATAAATGTTAACATAACATTTTACTGATTCGTTTAGTACTTATTTTATTTTACTGTCATGTTTCTTTAATTCTTCCATCTCTTATGTTAGATTAATAACTTTGGTTTTCAAACTTTTGATCTCCTCTTCTTTGTTTTCTAGTTGAAACTTTTGTCCATGCTCTTCATGGTTAGATTGATCTAGCTTTTGTAGTAGCATCATATATTTATGTTGGAGTTTCTCCAACTCTTCTAAAGTGCACAGGGTTGCATACTCAAGACTGTCAAGAGCCTCCATAGGAACTTTAATATGCATATAATTTCCTAGTTCCAACTGAATCTCTCCTATAGCAGTTGCAACATTAGTTTTAAGATTATGTAATATTTCTTTAGTGATTACTAAGGTATTGTTCAATTCCTTTATGAGGTTGTCTTCCTCATTGTTGACTGAGATTTGCATCAAATCATGTATTTCATTCTGATTAGAAATATTTTTTCTCTACATTATGTTCTTCAATCTGATTGCAGTTTTATTTTTCTTTATCTTCTTCATTATCTTGATAAGAACTCTCTTCTTCTGAGTTTTGTTCTTTATTCTGACAGGAATCCTCTGTATCTGAGTCTTGTTCCTCGCCTTGATTGGATTTCTCTTCTTCTTGTGTTTCATTATGATAACAACTTTCTAGTTGAAGCCATAATTCTTTAGCAGATTTGTAGTGCTTCATCTTTTCTTTGACTTGGTCTGACAATCCATCCTAAATTGCTTTTAAGGCTACTAAATTATTTCTCTTTGCTTCTTTTGCAGTTTTGGATTTTCTCTTTGAAGTAGTTAAGTGCCAAGGCTTACTTACTACTGAATCTCAAACTCCAGATCCTCTTGACTTCAGATATCTTTTCATATTTTCCCTCCATGATAAATAATTTGTTCCATCAAATAAGGGAGCTTCATTTGTGGAGATAACAATTTTTCCACCCATTTCTTCTGAATCTACCTTCAGTGTCTAAATTGTGCTGAAGGAACCCACTCTGATACCAATTGATGAAAATGGGTACTTGACACTGAGAGGGGGGGGGGGTGAATCAGTGTCACAAAACTTTGGACATTTTTCCACTTTTCACAAATTAACTGAACACAAATATTATTTCATTTTCTCAATCAATATATATATATATAAGAATAAATATTTTATTTATTAAATAACTTGAATGAATACATAAGATCAATCTTTGAATCTCATCTTCATACAACTATGAGAGACCCAGATCTCTGTTACAAGACCCAGCTTGTAGTTCTCATATCCAACTGAGAAATGAGGAATCCAATCCTCATAACAGGTCCCAGCTTGTTGATCTGAGATCCAATTGAGATATGAGGAATCTAATCCTCATACAAGACCCAGCTTGTAAAAAGACATCAACATGATAGAATGAACTTTCATTCAATCCATTATATATAAATATATATACTTCAACAAATTCAACTACAACCTTCTCACTATTCCTTTTTGTTTATATAGTCTTCCAACTGGTGTGAATTTGAATCATTGTGTCTTTTGATATTTGAACCATTGTACCTTTTCATTTAAAATGATAATCTTTAAACTTTAATTAATATCATTTTCTTTTTTATTATTTATTCATGTTTTCATGATTTAACTCTCTTTTAATCATGATTGTGTATCAGTTCATTTGTCCTTATGAGTTGATCACAGACATGGATCAACTCATTAGATCGTACTCATGATTCTGTTGCATTCTCAATTCACCAACAGATCATATTCGATCTCTTATCGATTCTCTCTAATGTTCTAGTGTTAACTCTCTGTCGAATTAAGTCTAGATGAGGCGCTTCCTTCAAACCATGTTCATATGATCATAGGCGTAGAACCACAAGCTTATTAATTTAAGCGGCGCATTATCTTTTGCCCGTATATCTCTTATTCCATATGACCAACGGCGGTGACCAGACACTATGCCAAACGTCTGCTTGGGCACTTTTCATAATCAACGGTCATGATTTAATCTCCTGATGAGATGGACGACTGACGAAACTTCTCCCTTCGAAACTTTGGGTTTTCAACTTTTCAAACCTTTCAAAACTTATGAATCAGATTTCCCGAACAGATCGGATGGTTTACGTTTATTTCACAGAAACTGATCAATCGTCATATTTGATTCTTACAAGGCTTAATCTGAAGGTTGGGTCTTAATCAAGCATTGAGATGGATGGCCACCATTTAATCTGGAACTTCGGCTATTTCAACTTACGCTATCCTTCCACTATAGTAGATCAACGAATAAGAATGCACCCGAAGTGATTCTTTAGATTGGACAAACCATGTCTACTTCGGGATTTCGTCTTTCTGGAGTGACGTAACTTATTTGACGTCACGTGTTGACATGGCATGAGCCAATTTACTCTTGACACATGTCATCATCTGATTATGCCATGTGTACTTGTTGACGTGGTCTGTCACATGTCCTTGCTGACATGGTCTTCCATACGTCCTTGCTGACGTGGTGTGCCACACGTCCTTGCTAACGTGGTCTGCTGACGTGATCTACTATATGCCATTGTTGATGTGGTCTATTGACGTAGATCTCCCACACGTCCTTGCTGATGTGGTATGTTGACGTGGCCTGCCACATGTCCTCTTGAATCAGACAGTTGAGGCTTACTTCGGATGATCCAACGGTCGAGAATTTATTTCGACTCTCTGGGTCTCTGAACTTCAGGAATTTCAAATCTCAAACTTTCCAGAGCGTAACCTCCTCACATATTTTAACCTGAAATGAATGTTGTTCGTTGATCAAGGTTTTAGATCGACGACTTGATCTATCTGCGATACTGCTTAGCCTTGGATTAAATCCAACGATTCTTCTTCTAGCTTATCTTGTCCTTCCACTAGAATGATCTGATAGCTGACATGTATTCGGGTGATTGAGATCTCAGATCTCAGCCCTTGACTATCTTGTCCTTCCACTTAAACCAATCCGACGGCTGACGGAAATTCACATAAATGAGATCTCAGATCTTTTACCTCACTTATCCTGTCCTTCCACTCGAAAATGATCCAACAGCTGATGGGATTTCAAATAATCGAGATCTCATATCTTTCATCTTAACCTGTCCTTCCACTTATTTTTAATCCGACGGCTGATGGGATTTTGGATAATCGAGATCTCATATCTTTCATATTATCATGTCCTTCCACTCGAGAATGATCCAATGATTATGAATACTTCTTGAAGCAAATCCACGATTAAGGATGGTTGTGGAACCACAACTTGTGAGTGATTTAACTCATCACCAAAACTCTGCAATTTGAAGTTGTGCGTTGTTGGTGAGTCAAACACAATCACCGATATTTGAAGCTATAAGATCAGACAGTCCTAACTAATTGCGGGATTGGAAATAGCGCGATGTTTAATACTTATTATGATCTCTGCAATCTATCATTGTCGTTGATCTAGCGATTGCGCATCTGACGGTCATGACTTAATCTGACTTAATCAGATCATTTGTTAGATCAACCACAATCGTCGATCTTTGAAGCTATAAGATATGATGGTCCTGACCGATTGCGTGATTGTAACTAGCGAGTAGTTTAATTCTTCTTTCGCTCTTCGCAATTCATCCCTACCGTTGATCTAGCTTGCAGATCCGATGGTCACGATCCTCCAACGGTCCTCAAGCCCATGGTCACTCATATGACCGACGTTTGTTCCATGAGATGATCAATACCGTCACTTTTCTTGATCGGACGGTTGCTGAGGCTTCTCACTTTTTCCTGTGCATTGGTTGACTTCTCAATATTTCCATCGATCGGACGACATTTCTAGAATGTGCTCTTCATTCGCTAACTCTCATGAGATTTAATAACTTTTTGTGCATTTTTTTATGCACTAACAGTTAGTCGCTAATTCTCCTAATCTTTGATCATAGGAACATTTTTTATCCTATCGTGATCAACAATAATCACGAATTGCTTTCAGCCTTAAGGTGATGTTCTTCTGTCGATCTTTAGTATACTTTTCCTCCTGAGATTAACCTTGTTGCTCTGCTTATTGTTTGACATTCTCTTTCCATCATTGACCCTTCATTACACATGGAAAGACATTATTGGCCATCTTGGCACTAATGCCAACTCTATAACTGATCATAATTGATTCATGTTGTCATCATAACAACTTATCATGACTGTTGACATCAATGACAACACATGAATGACAATATGTCCAACAGTTAATACTGTAATATTAATTATTTTACTAAGTCGACTTGTCTTCTAAGGTTTCTACACATTTGTTTAGGGTTTCTCTTCCTTTCAGAATATTCTATTCTAGTCAAAGGTTACACATGGAGGTTAATACCTCCTGCAGCTACCACAATATCAACACTCCCTCCCATTTAGGGTGGTATTAATTGTAATGGTATCAAACACATCCATCCATTTCACATGGCATGGGAAAGACTCATAGTCTTGTAAATCATTCTACAAGTAGCAGCATCATAGCCACACATGCTATCTCATGATCATACAAATCAAGTTACGATCATCATCATCACTATCCATCTAGCTAGAAATCACCTCCAACACTATTGGTTGGCACACTAGCCTAGGAAACACCTTCAACACTACTGGTAGTCTCCATGGAAATTCATTTGTAGTACCCATTTACTACAATGTCATCCAATAGATGACAATAGTGTTGATCCATAGCATCACACCACTGTTATCCAATGGTACACAATCAGTCCTAGTAGCATACAACTACTATCTAGTGACACACAGTCACTACTAGTGGAACACATCCACCACAATAGCACATAGTTATTTTCCATAGACACACAGTCTCCACTGCAATCAACTAATAGCTACACAAGCTATCACCATGCAATACAAAAGTCTCCTGGAATCAAATCATATCATTGTTTGCATCATCTCTCGAGGCCATACTCCATATGAGTAATCGGGCATGATGTTGAATAAGTCATGTGTTGGACCCAGCGCACTCAACAGAGTGTCTCGCATAAGTCACTCACTCAACAAAGTGATATAGGTACCATTCTTCTAATTTGGACATACGTCCTAGAAGAATGACTATCCCAACAGATGTTGAAAGCCCCTTAATGAGCTACAAGGACCATCCTTCTAATCCGGACATACGTCCTAGAAGAATGACTATCCTCCCAGATGTTGAAAGCCACACAATGGACTACAAGGACCATTCTTCAAATCTGGACATACATCCTAGAAGAATGATTGTCCTCCCAGATGTTGAAATCCCCGCCATGGGCTACAAGGACCATTCTTCTAATCCGGACATACTTCCTAGAAGAATGATTGTCCTGGACCATTTACCCTCTGGCCACTACTGTGAAATCAGGGAAAATATTTGTCATGTACCAATCTCCCCACTCTGGTCACTACTATGAACTCAGGGAGATGGACCATTCTTCTAATCCAGACATACGTCCTAAAATAATAGTTGTCCCGGACCATTCTACTTGTCTGGGCAATGCCCTAGGAGAATAGTTGTCCATGGTACATCAACAATCATTCTGTTGAATTATTGTAACTTCGAAGAATATTCTACTTATATTTGAGTCATTATTGTATAGATCAAATCCCCTTTTCTGAATTGGTCAACATGTATTTGTATGGTGGTATTTGTAAAGTCGGCCCCTAGTAATTGTACAGTGGTTTTAGCCACTTCTAGGAGAATTCGACTCCACCAAGTGAAGAGTCACAACCCTAGAGCCACCTCACAACTTGTATTTATATGTGAGGATGGTGTCTCATTTGAACACACTCACCCCACTAGCTCTGCAGCTATGAAGAAGTGTGCAATTCTTGGAGGAACTTCTACTGCAACTAGGGGTGATGTCAAGGAGGGTTTTGGTCAATCTCTTGGTATTTCTTGGTTAAGTGGTGTGTTACTCTTCCTAGTGAAGGAGTAGAGGAGGCTCTTTTGTTCGGTCTTTGGTCTATCTATATTGAGGAATTTTTTGTTGGGTTTTCTCCCCCATGAGGGTTTCCCAGGACAATTTGTGTGTCTCTATTGTTTATGTGATTGCCTCTCTTTCAGTGATCTTATTTATGCAACTAATGTGTTAAATGATTATAATAATAAAGAAGAATCGTAATTGCTAGTTGTGTAAGTAAAAACTTCAACATGGTATCAGAGCAGGCCTGAAAGAGACCAACTCACAGTTTATAAGAAGTGGCTAGCTTCAGGGCAGCCTCTCCAAGATTAAGTGTCAGTATTGCAGCTGCTACAAAATTAGGGTTTCTTCCTAAACCCTAAGTGTGACATTTTCCTTGATTGAGGAGGAGGTTGGAGAAAGTAACCACACCTAGGAACTCACCCTAGGAGGGTACATCTAGTCCATGGATCAAAATTGCTAAATTTGAAGTTTGATAAATTAGGGTTTCCTCATAAAACCCTAAGTTGTAGTTTCACTATCAGTTGCAGTTGAAGTTGCAGTGCTAGTTCCTTTGTGCCAGTTCCTTCATGCCAGTTGCGGTACCACTTGCAGTGAAAGTTTTTGTGAAGTTTTGGGACTGATTTTTATTGTCCTAGTGTGTCTTACCCTAACAAATATCCAACTAACTTTAAGTTACAAGTTGAAGCACCTTTGAAGTTTTAAAGGTTCATTATTGTTTTCCATTGTTGACGGATGGTGCCACCACCAATTGATGCTATCAGAGGTATGTACTTACATATTTTCAAACTGTATCATTATTCTAAAGGGTATTTGCAGGAGAAAGGATATTTTGTCTAAACAACAATCGTAGATCTAAAAGGATCTCAGAGCCAACACATTCAGAGGAACAATGCACCCCAGGTTTGATTAACCTGATATACCTCTACTTGTTATGGAATTATTGTAATCTTATGAATATCCAAGTTGCATTTTGATCTGTTGAAGTTATCATACTAACCATTGGTCAAAATTAAAGTCAAAGTATTAGATTGATTAAATTTGAGATTATAGAGTTTATTCGCTAACCTAGTTTTCTGTCAAGAAAACATATCTTAGTACAGAGGACAGCTTGAAGAAAATACTTGTCATCTTGAGTGAAGGAGACTCGGAAGAAAAGAAACACACTCATTCTTGAGGACAAGACTCCAGGTTCCAAGTTTGATTGATTAAATTGATAAGATTCAAATTTACGCATATCAAGTTCGATAACTGCTAAACACTATAGTTGTGGTAGAAATCTTTGAAAAGTTTTAATATTGAATATTGGGTAGCATGTGAGCACTATTGAGATAAATGCTTATTTTAATAATTTACCAGACATAACTAACATCTCCTCCAAGAGAAACTTATTGTTTTGTTTCCAGGTTACCATGGAGGAATGATTGATCACAACACTAGAAGAGTGTTCCTCTCATTTCTTATTATTGCATTTCTTACTTTTGACCCTTGTTTCTGGCAAGTCACAAGTGATAGCTCTTAAGTGTTAAGGTTTAAGATAATATTAGGTTTCTTTTCAATTTACTAGATAACCATAGCATAGATAGGATCACTGAGAAAAACACAATCACAACATACACAACAATTATCCTGGGAAACCCTCATGGGGAAGAAAACCCGACAAAAAATTCCTTAATATAGATAGCCAATACAATGCCAATACAATAAACCAAACACTAGAGAATATCCTCTACTAAGCAATGTGCCTCTCTCTCTTCCTTCTTCCTGCAACTGATAATTGCAGCTTCCTTCAAACTTGTGCACTAGATGAGTGAGCTGAGTGAATGAACAAATGAGGCATTGGCTTCCTTTATTTATACAAACTGGAAAGAGATGGAAAGGTGTCTCCTCACTGGGCAGGGCCGACTTGTCTTTCTGAGTGGTTAAGACCACTTTAATTTCCTGGGGGCCGACATCTCAATTTGCATAATGTATTTAGGGTTTGACCGATCCGCAAAAGGGGATTTGGTCAATTACAATGCCCGACATGATCAATCCACAAAAGGGGATTGATCTAATGAATATTAAATCAATAATAAATAGAATACTCTTTGCAGTTACAATATTTCAACACTCCCCCTTAACAAGAAGGGTATTCTACAACATCATCAGGAGAGAGAGAGAGGGTAGCAACATCAACAACATCTGGAACACTGACTGGCATATCTATAAATCATCGGAAGTTTTCTCATCATCAATATCATCATTCACAACAAGGAGATAGAATGGAATCATCATCATCTGCATCAACATGGATTAGTATAACACTAATACATCATCATCAATAAAAACACAGGGTTGATACAACATCAACAACATCAATATCACAGCACAAAGGTTGGAGCATCAAAAACAACAAAAACATCGCAGCACGAAGGTTGTAACATCATCAACATCAGCACTAGGCTAGAAATCTTCAGCATGAAGCTAGCATCTCAACAACATCAGCTCAAGGTTGGAAATCTTCAGCACGAAGATGGCATATCAACAACATCAGCACAAGGCTGGAAATATTCAGCACAAGGTTAGCATCACAACAACATCAACACGAAGTTGTAAATCTTCAGAACGAAGATGGCATCACAACAACATCAGAATGAAGCTGGAAATCTTCAGCATGAGGTTGGCATCACAACAACATCAGCACGAAGCTAGAAATCTGCAGCACTAGGTTGGCATCAACACTACTCCCCCTTTTGAGGGAGGTCCTTTCATACTACACCAAGCTTATCTCGAAAGTGCTCAAACTTTACACGAGATAGAAGCTTCGTCAACACATCAGCAACTTGTTCATCCGTGCTAACATACTGGAGATTTATGGCTACTCTCTACACCATGTTAGCACTCTATAATTTTCCCAAGGCTGTAGAGGCAGTCACAGAGGCAACATCAAAACCACTTCGAGTCTTGAATCTATCCCTCCAAGACTCAAAGAGGGATCTCTCTGTTTGATATAGATTTGTTTGAATAGATATTAGGCTAGCTGGTGAGTTCAGAGTTTGGATTTTAGATTTCAAGTGTTTGGCTGAAAAGACTACTTTAGAATCCCATTGGGCTATGGAGTCTGTGACAAGTTTGAAATCAAATGCAGATCCAAAGGTATTTCCACAGGGCAAGTTAATGAAAACATTGGATCCTTTTAAAGTAAAGAGGTGTACAGCAGAAGCAGAGGAGATGGTCAATCACAATAACAAAGCATTGAAGAATTTCATCATTGTAATATCGGAAAAAAAACATTAAGATTTTAAAAGCTCGACACAGAGTATTAGAGATAAATTCTATGTTAAATCTCCTTTTAAAAATCAGAGAAAGAAACCATAATGATGACTGATTAGAATCACATTCGACGAAGAAAGAAGACTTCACCAATCGTTAACACGCAGGAATCCTGTGAAAAAGTCCCTTTCATCGCTGATGAATTTGAAAAATATTACAGAGAACCGTCTCCCTGGGCTGCAAGAATCAACAACCATTTTACATTAATATCACATCAATAAATAGGAGAGATCCCCCATCAATTTTAGGAAATCGGATTTAACCACCTCGACCAAAAATAACAACAAATCCCCAAAAATCTTGAACTGTCCGCCATGAAAAAAGGGTCGAATTTCTACAAAAAAGGGGTTCGCTCAAACATCTGCTTATGTTTAATGCTGACACCTGGGCAAGAACTGAAGGATTTTATTGTATATTAGTATGTTGTAGACAAAAACCTATTTTGGTTTCGCCAAATTCACCTCCAGCTCGCCGCAACAGCTCCCACAAAATCAAGGCTGAAACAGAAAGAACCAGAAATCCGAAAAATGAGGTTGAAAGATAGATTCGATTCTCCCATATGGTGGCACCTGTGCAAAAAATGAGAGAGGTTTTTGTTCTTCATGACGTTACAGAGAAAAAAATCTCTCAGTTTTCCAAAATTCATTTTCGTTTGCTTGGAATCCTTCCCGGAAAAAAACTGGTCAAAATGGAAAAAATGGTGGTTTTGAGTTTTGGGGGAGGGCAGTTTTTTGGAGGAAAGGTGGTATTCTGGACCCCCCTAAGGTGGTAAGTGGTATTGGGAGGGGCGGGGGGGGTCTGAAATCACCTGGAGGTGACAAGTGTCCCTCCCAATACCACTTATCGGACCCCCCCCCCCCCTCCGTTAAAGTTCGAAAAGCACTGGGGGGTTCGGAATTTTTTATGTCCGTGGATTAAATTTTGGGGATATGTGAAGGTAAAGTTGCGGGAGGGAAAATGATGTGACTTTTATTTTATTGTTTTTGTTTTTTATTTAAGATATGTGTTTTCTTTTTTAATATTTGGTTTTATGCTTTATTATATTTCGTTTTTATTACGTTTTGTTTTATTTATGTTTCATTAGTTTATTATTTAGTTTACGTTTTGTTTTATTTGTTTTAACTTACTTTTTATATTTATTTTTTTGTTATATGTTTTGTTTAATTTCTATTTAATTTATATGTATTTTTTATTTTTTATTGTATATGTTTATTATATTTCATATGTTTTTATTAATGTTTTTTTATTTGTATTTGTTTTATTTAATGTTTAATTAATAAACCCTAACCTTATTACTAATTTAACAACTAACTTAATTATTAATTAATTAATTAATTAATCAATTAATTAATAATTAGTCTAACATATTTTGATTAAACTAACTACACTAATTTTATTACTAACATTATTAATCTATTGTTCTTTTAGCCTAAGTTTGTTTATTCATGGATGGGTGGCGGGTGAGATGTAGCCAATGGGACAAATGGATGAGGGAGTGAGTGGCGCAGAGGTGGATGAAGGATGCAATAGGGTCATGAAGGATCGGTCGAAATGGATGGAGGGGAAAAAAGGGGTCAACCGAACCAGAAGTCTTCATCACGGGGGCAATGCCAAATCAACAACCGAAGAATCGAGTTACCTATAATTATAGGACCCCAACACCATATCACAGATGTAATGATATCGGATCTCTATGTGTTTTGACTTGTCATGGAACACAGGGTTTTCTGTCATCTTTATGCAACTCTGGTTATCACATAGGATCACGGTTGCTTCCATCTCCATATCGAATTGACTTGTCAACAACTTTCTAAGCCATATGGCTTCACATCTAGCGTAACATGCAACAATGTATTATGCTTCTGTCATGTTGAGAGAAATGCTTGATTGCTTCCTACTCTTCCATGAGATCATGGCTGACCCGGACTAAAACAACATCCTGAAGTGTTATTTCTGTCAAAGACACTTCTAGCCCAATCTGAATCGGTATAACCACTCAGTCTGAAGTGATGATCTCCATTATAATTGAAACCACAATCTAATGTATCCTTAAGGTACCTCATCACATGTTTTGCAGCAACCAGGTGAACATGTCTGGGCTCTACTAGAAATTGACTCAAGGTGTTCATAGAAAAACATATATCTGGCCTAGTGTTCGTCAGATACATCAATGATCCAATGATCTGTTTGCACAGCGTAGCATCAATCAATTCTGACAAAGTGTCAACCAGGAGCTTCAACTTTGTTTCCATGGGTGTATTCATGGATTTGCACTCCAACATATAAAATATCTTAAGTATTTCAACTACATACTTCCCTTTGTTAAGGAAGATCTTCTCTGGGCTCTGTCATACCTCAAGACCTAAGAAATAGTGCATTAGGCCAAGGTATTTCATCTCAAATTCTGCAACGAGCTTCATCTTACAATGAGTGATGAGATTTTATTCTCCAGTTAAGAATAAGTCATCCACATAAAGAAGCAATATAACAGGCTCGTCATTCATAACCTTGAAGTAAAGGTTAGAATCAACTTTACTCTTGGTAAATCCCAAGCTCATCGGGAAACTGTCAATCATTCCATACCAAGCTCTAGGAGCTTGCTTCAATCTGTACATAGCCTTCTTCAACTTGCAGACATGAGTCTTCCTATATTCAATTTCAAATCCTTAAGGTTGTTCTATATACACTTCTTCTTCAATGACACCATTCAAGAAAGTTGTTTTCACATCCATCTGGTGTAACTTCCACTTCATCTTAGTGGCAAGAGCTAGGATGGTTCTGATTGAAGTGTATCTGGCTACAGGAGAAAACGTCTCTTCATAATCAATGCCTTCCTTTTGAGAAAATCCACGAGCAACAAACAGTGCTTTATATTTCTCAATACTTCCAACAACAACATGTTTTATTTTGAAAATCCATTTGGAAGATACCACATTCTTGCTCTTTGGTCTGGGAACTATTTCCAATACATCATTCTTTATGATGGATTGGTATTCTTTTGCCATGGCATATGCCCATTCTTTCTTCTGAATAGCTTCTTCAAAGAAAGGAGGCTCCTTCTCTAAGAGATCACACATCAAATCCATATAACTAGAGAATGGCTTGGGTTTCTTCACTTGTCTCATGGTTCCTTCAGGGGCACCATACTTCTCTCCATCTTGAATAAGTTCCCTTTCCCAGGCTAGCTTTCTCTTGTGGGAGATCGTCATCTGGGGAGGTTCTTGAGATTCAATCATGTCATGATCTTCTAGAATCTCCTCATCAGGGGAAGTTATGAATTCCCTCATTGGTTCTGCAACTCTAGGAGCCACAAGTTCTTCTTCATATACTTCTTCAAGATGGCATCTTCTTGATTTCTTGAGTGTTGCATCTTCATCAAAGGTTACATCCCTGTTGATCTCAATGTGATGGTAACCTAGTATATAAACTCTGAAGCCCTTGCAGACCTCACAGTATCCAAAAAAAAATCCCTTCTTTCCTGAAGGGTTCATCTTGGTTCTCTTCTCTTTCAAAATGTGTACAAATACTGGGAAGCCAAATATTTTGAGATGGCTTACTTCTGGCTTCTTTCCGAAGAACATCTCTTCAGTGGTCTTGAACCCGAGTGCACTATGGGACAATTTGTTTTGTACATATATTGTTGTTTTTGTTGCTTCTGCCCATAAGTGCATTGGAAGATCTTGATCATGGATCATAGTCTTCATTGCTTCCATTATAGTTTTTTTCTTTCTTTCTACTACACCATTTTGTTGAGGATTGTAGGGAGTGGTGAGCTCCCTCTTGATCCCAACATCTTTGCAAACTCTTTTGAGTTGTATTCTCCTGATCCATTATCTGACCTGGGTATATTGATCTTTCTTTCAGAAAGATTCTCTATCAAGGCTTTGAATTCCTTGAATTTACTGAACACTTCATCTTTTGATTTTAAAAAGTAAACCCAAGTTTTGCGAGAATAGTCATCAATAAAAGATACATAGTATACATACCCATTGATGGAGGTTGATGGAATTGGGCCACATACATCTGAGTGAATGGGCTCTAGGACTCCTTATTCTTTATTGTCTCTCTTCAGGAAAGGGTTCTTGATGTTCTTTCCTTGTGCACATCCATTTCACACTCCTTCATGGTCAACCTTGAATTCTGGTAGATTTGTGACTGCCTTGCTTACATATGGTAATGCCTTGTAGTTGATTTGAGCTAATCTTCTATGCCAAAGTTCACATGGATTCTCAATGGAATGGGTCAAGGCTGCTTCTGAGTGACTCGTTAGCTTATACAAGCCACCTTCTTCTTTTCCAATAACAATTGTTTTTTCCATGGTTTTTCCTTTGGGCCACATAAAAATTTCTCCATATATGAAGGAAAATTTTAAGCCTTTCTTCTCTAAAGTTGAGATAGAAAGTAAGTTCTTTGTCAAACCAAGTACATATAGTACATCCTTCATCTTCATTGGGGTCCCTGAATCAAGTTTGTAATTTGATTCTCCTACTCCTTTGATAGGGTATTGATAATCATCTCCAAGTGTAACTTTATGGGGAAACTTATTGTCTATAAGGCAAGAGAGAATTTCTCTTTGACCTGTCATGTGCTTGGAAGAACCACTGTCTATGAGCCAAGTGTCATCACCAGGTGACACTGATCCTGAGAGGGCAGAGATTAAGACATAATCTTCAATCTGATCTTTTATCATCTTTGTGGGCGGTTCTTCATCTTCAACTACATGGGCATGGTGCCTCTTGTTTCTCTTCTTGTATTCTTCTCGTCTAGATGGACAATTCTTAGCAATATGTCCCACCTTGTCACAATGGTAACATTGGTAGGATGAGAAATTTTTTTCTCTTCTTTGACCTTTCTAAAACTTTTGGAATCTCCTTGGAGGGTGAGATTATTTATTGAATTTGTTTTGGGGGTGAGACTACTTATGAGTTTCTTTCTGGAAGTAATATCTCTTTCTTCCTCCTTTAGTATGAGTAGTTAGGGCTTGATATTCATCTCTTGATAGTAATGCTTCTCGGTTAGCTACTCTTGCTTCTTCTTGAACACATTCTTCCCAAAGACTGTCAAAGTGTAGTTTCTCCTTTCTTGCGCAAATAGTTTGGAAGAATGCATCCCAGGGTATTGTGAGACCATTAAGGGTTGTCATTATAAGTTCGTCTTCATCTATAGTATCTTCAATTTCTTCTAGATGTTCTTTGAATTGTGATATTATGGAGAAATATTCCTGAATTGTTTCTCCTTTCTGCATCCTTGTACTTTTGAGTTGAGTTATTAGATTCATCTTTCGATTGATGTTCTTTCCTTCATATAATATGGTTAGCACATAAAACATTTCTTTTGGAGTCTTCTTTGAATTCACTTGAAGAATAAAGTGATCTTTAATAGAATCTACAATAATTCTTTTGGCCCTAACTGTGTCCTTTTGGTGTTTTACTTTAGCTGCAACATCAGCAGGTTATGGTACATCTTCTTTAATGAATATTTCTAGGTCATTCTCTTTAAGAATGAGTGCAATCCTATAATTCTAGGCACGGAATTTTTCCACACCTTCTAGCTTGTCAACAAGCTTAGTGCTTGCAGACATCTTTACCTGGAGCTAGGAAAATGACCAAAAATTGAAAATGCTTAGAATTTAATTTTGAATTTACCAGGAGATGCGCTTGGTTGAGGCGAGTAGCATGGTGCAGTTAGATTTCAGAAAATCCAAATTTTTCCCCTTCAAACTTGACCAGCCGAATTATGGACTGGTACTTCTGGTTTTCTTGTACCGGTGAAAACTAGGGTTTCACTTTCCGGGAGTTCTATCCACTGAAAAGATGCGTTGAAGGTGCCAAAGAGTTCCTTGGGATAGGGCACACTTCCTTGATGAGTTTTAGGCTGAAATTCCTCTTAAATAAAAAGCCCTAATTTTTTTGTACGGCAACAATGACGTTTTTCTTTATCCAGTGAAAAATGCTCTCTTCAGCTTAGCTATACCATGTTAAGGTTTAAGTTATTATTAGGTTTATTTTCAATTTAATAGATAACCATAGCATAGATAGGATGACTGAGAGAAACACAATCACAACATACACAACATTTATCCTAGGAAACCCTCATGGGGAAGAAAACCCAACAAAAACTTCCTTAATATAGATATTCAATACAATGCCAAGACAATAAACCAAACACTAGATAATATCCTCTACTAAGAAATGTGCCTCTCTCTCTTCCTTCTTCCGGCAACTGATAACTACAACTTCCTTCAAACTTGTGCACTAAATGAGTGAGCTGAGTGAATGAACAAATGAGTTGTTGGCTTCCTTTATTTATACAAACTGGCAGGAGTTGGAAAGGTGTCTCTTCACTCGACAGGGTCGACTTGTCTTTCTGAGTGTTTAAGACCACTTTAACTGCCTAGGGGCCGACTTCTCGATTTGCATAATATATTTAGGGTTTGACCAATCAGCAAAAGGGGATTTGGTCAATTACAGTGCCCAACATGATCAATCCACAAAAGGGGATTGATCTAATGAATAATAAATCAATAATAAATAGAATACTCTTTGCAGTTACAATATTTCAACATGAAGGAGCTACTATGACGATTGTTCTCACTAGTATTTTTATTATTATTATAAAGAGTATTATTCTTGTCTATTGTTTCTCCCTTGTTGTTCTTGTTTCGAGCAGGTCACATATGATAACCCTAAGGAATCTATAGTGACGATTGTAGAAAGCTATAGTGGCGATTGTAGGAGGAAATATATTAGATGAGACATGGAGCAGACTATCCAAGTTGTATATATGGTTGTATACATCCATGTACCGAAGAAAAGAAGAAGAAGCTACTTTTGCTAGATACATAACATCTCATATGGAGATAGACCGTGAGGAGCAGAAGGCTCCAAAGATGACCGAAAAAATCCCTTAGATATAGTTAATCACTCTTCAGATCATCAGACAGAGTTAGTAGAGCCAGAAAGGCCTACCCAGAATCAATGCAGTAACCAGAAATGGACCAGCATGGGCATGTGACACCTTGCAGGATATAAAGACATATAGAATTGATGAGCCATATCAGAGGGAGCAAATGGCTCTGAGGATTATATAGACTCAGAGGGAGTCAAGCTTCAGAGGGAGTATGAATACTCAAGACTGATCTCGATCTCATAGAGGATCATATGGGACATCTTCCAAGACCGGCAGACAGATGCCATGAGTTGAGAAGACTAGATCGTAGCTTCAAATAGTTCTAGGAGATGTGAAATATTGTGAGAAGATTCCCCTATTTCAATGACAGAGGAGGAAGTCAATGAGATGGACTCGGATATGGATTTTTGCCTTAAGACCAAAAGGGAAGTCAGTGGTGACTTCCAAGATTGATCTAACAGATCAAGCATGTTGCAGATAACAGTATAGAGATTTACAAAGCTTGATTTGTGTGCAGAGGATTCTCCCATAAAGAGGGAGAAGACTATGACGAGACACTTGCTCCAGTTATTGAAGAAATACTTCCAGTGTTCGTGAAGATAGTCAGAACAACCATGATTCTGATATAGTATGAGATTCAGAGGGAGAAATCCCTGTATTTGAGATTGAGTTACCTCCATGAAAGAAGAAAGGCTACCTTTAGTATCAACCACTCTCAGTTTCAGATGAAGTTGTTGTCATGATAGAACAGAGGAGCTACTCTCAGAATTCAGCAGCTATAGTGAGAATAGAGTAGTCATTCTCATCTTCAGAAATACCAACTGCAGGTGTAGAGTCCTGGTTCCAAAAGGAACGGTTGCAGAAAAAGTAGAGGACATAATCTCAGGAAGCAAGATAGATAGTGCTTTGCAGAAAGCACATAGAGCTATCACATGATTGTGCAGATTAATTTTTAGCTGAGCAAGTGTACCAGGTTGGTACAATGTGATGTAAAAAAATTATTTCAAAGTAGAGGACAGAAAATCTCATGTATGCAAGTTGAAGCAAGCTCCAAGATCTTGGTATGGTAGGATTGATAGTTTTCTGACGAGCTTAGGATTTACCAAGAGTAAAGTTGATTCTAATCTTTACTTCAAGGTTATGAATGATGAGCCAGTTGTATTGCTACTATATGTGGATGACTTATTCTTGACAGGAGAAGAAAAGATCATCACATATTGCAAAAGAAAGCTCACTGCAGAATTTGAGATGAAAGACCGAGGCCCGATGCATTATTTCTTAGGTCTTGAAGTTTGGCAGAGCCCAGAGAAGATATTCCTTAACCAAGGGAAGTATGCAGTTGAAATACTAAATAATTTTGATATGTTGGAATGTAAATCCATGGCCACACCCATGGAGACGAATTTGAAGCTCTTGGTTGACACTTCGTCAGAGTTAGTTGATGTTACTTTATACAGACACATTATTGGTTTGTTGATGTATCTAATGAATACCAGGCCAGATATATGCTTTGTTGTGAACACCTTGAGTCAGTATCTAGTGGAGCCCAAACATGTTCACCTTGTAGTTGCAAAGCATGTGATGAAATACCTTAAGGGTACGTTGGATTATGGTCTCTATTATACTAGAGATTGTGACTTCAGTTAGTATGGCTATACTGATTCAGATTGGACTAGAAGTGCTTCAGACAGAAAAAGCACTTTAGGATATTGTTTCAATTTGGGGCCAGCCATGACTTAGTGGAAAAGTAGAAAGCAATCCAGTATTTCTCTCAGTACGGCAGAAGCGGAGTACATTGCAGCATGCTCCGCCGGTTGTGAAGCCATATGGCTTCAAAAGTTGTTGACAAGTCTGTTTGATTTGGAGATGGAAGCGACCATGATTATATGTGATAACCAAAGTTGCATAAAGATGGCAGAGAACCTAGTTTTCCATGATAAGATGAAGCACGTAGATATTTGTATCACTACATTCATGACATGGTGCAGAAGGGAGTTGTAAAGCTCCAATATGTTGGCACAAATGAGCAGGTTGTAGATGTGTTTACTAAGCCTCTGTCTCGTGTGAAGTTTAAGTACTTCCGAGACAAGCTTGGTGTAGTCTGAAAGGACCTCCCTCGAAAGGGGGAGTGATGTTGATGATACTATGGTATCCTGACCAACAGCGGGTAGCTCAGTTAGGATTTTATATCCTAGGGGACTGATCATCCCTGGGAAAATCCCGAAGGTACGGTAAGGATGGTGTATCAGAGTACATGTGCATGTATATGCCAATTGTGGTCAGTAGTGGTAGCTCAGTTAGGATTTTATATCTTAGGGAATCTTGTGATTCATGGGCAGATCTCGAAGGTCTAGTAAGGACGGTCTGTCAAAGTACCACGTGGTAGCTTGTTAGGATTTTATATCCTAGGGAATCTTATGATTCCTGGGAAGATCACGAAGGTACGGTAAGGACGATATATCATAGTACCACAGATGTTTTTGTTGATACACCTGCTTCATTATGTTGCCACATATTGATGTTGTTGTTCCAGCTTCGTCTTGTTGATGTTGATGTTACAGCTTCGTGTTGTTGATGATGTTGTTCCAGCTTCGTGCTATTGATGTTGATGTTCTAGCTTCATGTTGATGTTGATGTGGATGATAATGTTACTCCAGCTCTGTCCTGCAGAAGATGATGATGTTCAGTTTCTACTAATGTTGATGATGAGAAAAAATTCTGATGACCTATAGATATGACCGAAAGTGTTCCCGATGTTGATGACAATGTCCCCAACTCTTGATGATGTATTGAGTCCAGTTAGTTGTTATTAATGTTGTCAGTGGAATACCCTTCTCGTTAAGGGGGAGTGTTGAATTATTGTAACTTTGAAGAATATTCTACTTATATTTGAGTAATTATTGTATAGATCAAATCCCCTTTTGTGGATTGATCAAGTCGAGTCTTGTATAATATCAAATCCCCTTTTTTGGATTGTTCAACATGTATTTGTATGGTGGTATTTGTAAATTTGACCCCTAGTAATTGTAAAGTGGTTTTAGCCACTTCTAGGAGAAGTCAGCTCCACCAAGTGAAGATTCACAACCCTAGCGCCACCTAACAAATTATATTTATATGTGAGGATGGTGTCTCATTTGAACACACTCACCACACTAGATCTGCAGCTATGAAGAAGTGTGCAAGTCTTGGAGGAACTGCTACTACAACTAGGGGTGACGTCAAGGAGGGTTTTGGTCGATCTCTTGGTATTTCTTGGTTAAGTGGTGCGCTACTCTTCCTAGTGAAGGAGTATAGGAGGATCTTATGTTTGGTCTTTGGTCTATCTATATTGAGGAATTTTTTGTTGGGTTTTCTCCCCCATGAGGGTTTCCCAGGATAATTTGTGTGTCTCTATTGTTTCTGTGATTGCCTCTCTTTCAGTGATCTTATTTATGCAGCTAATGTGCTAAATGATTATAATAATAAAGAAGAATCGTAACTGCTAGTTGTATAAGTAAAAACTTCAACACTGTCAACCTAGATCATTCTCCTCAAGAAGAATATATTTCCACCAGCATCTATCAATCATGGACCATTCTCCACAGGGAGAATATCTGTCCACCAACGATTTGTTCTTCCTAGACCATTCTCTACCTAGAGAATGTCTGTCCACCAGCAATCTATTCTGCCTGGACCATTCTCCGCCTGGAGAATGTTTGTCCACCAGCACACTGACTATCCATGATGCCATATATCAACACTCCCTCCCAACCGAGGAATTCATATGCTACCTCTCAACCAAGGGAGAAATCTCCATGAGTCCCAACTTGTCCCTCAAGTATGCAAACTTTATCTTGGACAGAAGCTTCATCAAAATATCAGTTGTATGCTCATCGGTGGAGATATACTGGAGAATCACTTCTCCCTTCTGGACTTTATCACGAATAAAATAGTACTTCATCGCAATGTGCTTCGACCTATCATCGAACACGGGGTTCTCTGAAAGTTGCACATGTCTCTGATTATCACAATATATCACAGTGGAATCCATCACCTGATCAAATAGTCCAGAAACCAGCTTATGGAGCCATATTGGTTCTGTACAAGCATCACAAGATACAATATAATTTGTTTCTGTAGTGCTGAGTGCAACAGACTTTTGTTTCCTGCTAGCCCATGATATCATAGCAGATCCCAAAATGAAACATATACCAGAAGTACTATTTCTGTCATTTGCACTCACTGCCCAATCTAAATCAATAAATCCATGTGGTTGTATGTCATTGTTTGAGGCATATCTCAAACCATAATTTAGTGTCCCACGAAGATATTTCAAAATGTGCTTTACAGCTATCCAATGCTCATGTTTAGGTTCCACCTGGAATTGGCTCAATGTGTTCACATCAAAGAAAATGTTTAGCCGGGTATTAACCGAATACATCAATGAGCCAATCAACTGCCGGTACAGGGACAAATCTACCGGATCAGAATCAGAGTCTCTCAACTTCCTCAGATCTTTCACCATGGGAGTTTCCATGGATTTGCAATCCATCATCCCAAACTTCTGAAGGATCTTTACAACACACTTCCCTTTACCTAGGAATATTTCACCACGCTTTTTCCATACTTCTAGTACAAAATAATAATGCGTGAGACCAAGATCCTTCATGTCGAATTTAGAGGCTAACTCCCTCTTACACTGAATAATGAGAGGCTTTGCACCTGTCAGAAACAAATCATCAACATATAGTAGTTGGATCACAGGTGCATCATTCACAACCTTGTAATAAAGGTTTGGATCAGCATAGCTCTTGGAATATCCAAATTGCATCAAGCAACTGTCAATCTGTGCATACCAAGCTCTTGGAGCTTGCTTGAGTCCATACAAGGCCTTCTTTAATCTGCATACATGGGTTTCTCTCGGGTGTACCTCAAAACCTTGAGGTTTCTCTATGTATACTTCTTCCTCAATTACTCCATTGAGAAAAGAGGTCTTTACATCCATCTGATGTAAACTCAACCCCAGGGATGTTGCAAGAGATATGACAGCTCTAATAGAGGTGTATCTAGCAACTGGAGCAAACGTCTCATCATAGTCTTCTTCCTCTTGCTGGGAGAACCCTCTAGCCACGAATCTTTCCTTGTATTCTTCAACACTCCCTTCTACTACATGTTTTATCTTGTAACCCCATTTTGAAGTGACTACAGACTTTCCTTCGGGTCTAGGCACAATTTCCCATACATCATTTTTCATGATGGGTTGATATTCTTCCATCATAGCTTCCTTCCATTCTTTCTTCTTGATTGCTTCTTCAAAGGTGGAAGGTTCGGCATTGAGATGTTCTGGAGAACATGTAATTTCTTCCTCAGGACCTTCATGTTCGTCTTCATCGTTGGGATCTCTAGAATCTTCTATAGATTTCCTGAAGCGAATATTTTCATCAAAAGTTACATCTCTGTTGATTTCAACCTTATGTTGACCTGAGACATAGATTCTGTAATATTTTGATGACTCAGTATATCCAACAAATATTCCCTTCTTTCCTAAAGGTTCCAACTTCTTTCGTTTGTCCTTGGGAACATCAATATAGACAGGAAAACCAAAGATCCTCAAGTGTTCAACACTTGGCTTCTTTTCAGAGAAGGCTTCTTCTGGAGTCATGTTCTTCAATATACGATAGGGACTTCTATTATGAACATATACGGTTGTCATAGATGCTTCTCCCCATAGAAACATGGATAGATTCTGGTCATTAATCATTGCCTTAACAGATTCTTCAATGGAACGGTTCTTGCTTTCTACTACACCATTTTGTTGAGGATTGTAGGGAGTAGTGAGCTCCCTCCTAATCCTGACCTCTCCTCTTGGTAAAATGGTTGACTTTGGTCCACACACATCTGAGTGTATCAGATCCAAAACTCTTTTTTCTTTACACGCTTCCTTTAGAATTGGTACTTGGTGAGATCACTTGCTTTACCACTTGATGGAGTCAACTACTCCATGTTTGCAACTGTCATTGTAGCTCATTCTCATAGCTATTGTGTTGGAGTTACTTCACACACACCTAGGATTTATTTTTCCTAAGGTTTTCCCTTGTTTATTAGTCATAATTAGTCCATATCCAGTGTCCTATAATTTAGGAGAGAATATTCCACCTGGAGAATATTCTCTTTCAGTTGACACTTCAGTTTGACTAGTTGAGTTGAGTTTAGATGTTGCATTGGGATCATCACCATGCAACATTGGGATCATCACCATGATAATTCAACCTTGCCTTGGGATCATCACCAAACTGGCACATTAGCCTTGATTCCCTGAGTTAACTCCTCACTACTCTTTGTTCAGTCAGTTAACTGAAGACTACTTGACTAGTTAACTCAATTAGGTGGAAGTTCACTCTCGTAACTGCCTGAGAGACTAGACTAGGTGGCAGTTCACTCTCATAAATTATGGTGTGTGTCCAGATCACTCTAGACCACCACTATGGCACATTGGTTCACCTCCAGTGTGAACTCATTGAGCTATACAGAGTATATCATGTGTAAACTATTCATTTTTTCATAACGGTTAATGAGAATTCTTTCATTCTTTCTCTCCTTATTCTTTCTTCTATTCTCTTTGCAAATGTGTGTATCATTGTTTAGAAAGATCTATTATGTGCAGTTTCAACCCATTTACATGGTATCAGAGCCGACAGACTGCTAAGAAAAAACTACACCAAAAAATTTTGCAGGTACAAAAGATTGAAGACAGCGGAAAGATGGAATTCCAAAAAGAATTCATTCTTACACCTTACAACTATTTTGCATGGAAGGAGAAAATAGCCATACATCCCCGATCCACAGGGTTGTACAGGTTAACCACGAATACAGATACAGAGCCGACATCAGCCATAGAAAAATCCAAGTACTTAAATCTCATGGATGAGGCACTCGGAACAATTTGCAGTCTTATTTCTCTCGATCTCCTTTTTCACATATCTTCTTGTAAGACTCCCAATGAAGCCTAGAAAACCTTAGAAGGGCTCTTTGGAAAACATGATGAGATGAGGGGACACATGCTGGAGGTGGAGCTGCTCAGATTGGATCCAAAAAGTTTCGACAATATCCAAGATTTATTTACAAAATTCAAGGATTTACTATCGCAACTCAAAGCTTGCGAGGTTGATAAATCGGCGGAGGAGAAACAAATGGTTCTCACCATTCTCTCCAATCTTGCTCCTGAATTCTATGTATTCGTATCCACATTCCATACTGTCAGATTCGCCTCTGGAGCCACCTGGAAGATGCCTTCTCTTGAGGACTTTACCAAATCCCTAACACAAGAGAAAACCAAGCTCATCAACATGGGCACAATCAAAGGCCCAAGGGCGCATGCACTCACTGTGCATGATGGCATCCACAAATATCAGAAATCTAAAGATAAAGATAAACAGAAATCTCATGCACATCCGAAGAAGGAAGGGTACACAAAACCCTTCAACGATGCCTCTGGATCCAAAGGGGAAAAGGGGAGAAATGCACGTACTGTCACAAAGGATTCCATTCGGAATTTGTATGCATGCAAAAGCAAATAGATCTGATGTCTTAAATACTTCAACAAAACAACCTTAGAGATCACATCCCCGAGGGTGCAAAGAAGAAGAAGCCAAAAGATCTGAATTCCAAGAAAGGCAATTCTAACCATGCCTTGATTTCCATCAACTCCTCTCTCGATGCTTGGATCGTAGATTCAGGAGCATCACATCGCATGGTTGCCTCAGAAGAAGTCTATTCTTCATTGGATGCATGCAAAGGTCCTCCTATTCTGATGGGGGACAAATCTTTTGTCGAAGTCACTGGCAAAGGAAGGATTGAACTCACCAACGGAAGCTTCGAGAATGTGATGCATATTCCCAAGCTTTATGTCAACCTTCTCTCTGTGTATCAGATGATGAATTCCGGCACCAGAAAGAAAGTCATATTCACACCAAATTCCGTGGACATCTACGACATGCAAACCAACTCCAGGGTTGTTACCGGTGAGGTAAATCATCAGTCTAGATTGTATACGTTTTCTGAATTCATTGAACATGATTCTGATTTACTGCTTACTCATGTTGATGAAAGTAGTAGGATATGGCACGAAAGTTTTGCACATTTGAATTTCATATACATGCAACAGATTAGCAAGAACATGTTAGTTGATGGTCTACCAGACATCCATTTCTCCAAGGGAGTATGTGAGGGATGTGTTCTCGGAAAACACCCTCAAGAGAAATTCGACAAAGGAAAGTCTCAACGAGCTTCCGCACCTTTAGATCTGATCCGCAATGACCTCATGGGTCCTTTTCCGCATCCATCGATCAACAAAGCGAGGTTTGTTCTCATTTTTGTTAACGATTTCTCACGTTTTACATGGATCTACTTTCTCAAGAAAAAATCTGAGGTCTTTCAACACCTCAAAGATTTCAAAGCCCTGGTTGAAACACAGTCCGGAAAGAATATCAAAGTCCTCTGAACTGATAATGGAGGAGAGTATGTAAATCATGAGATCCATAATCTTTTCCATGAGGCAGGGATTCAGTTGCAACATACAATTCCCTACACTCCGCAGCAAAATGGAGTTGATGAGCGGAAAAACAGATCTCTAAAGGAGATGGCATCTTGCATGTTGCATGCAAAGTCACTACCACAGAGACTATGGGCCGAAGCACTTAACTGTGCAACATACATCCAAAACAGATCTTCCCGTAGATCTGTCAAGGATAAGACCCCCTATGAGGCTTGGAGCGGCCTCAAACCGGAAGTGACCCACTTTCGCATTTTTGGTTCACATGCATGGGCCCGGATTCCCTCAGAAAAAAGGAAGGCACTTGATCCACAGAGCACTGAGTGCATTTTTGTTGGATACCCCGACGGTGTGAAGGGATATCAGCTTATTGATCATTCCTCGGACCAGCTCATCATTGAGCATAATGTCCAATTCGAGGAAAGTGTCTTGCATGTACCTCAGCAGTCGCATGCAAACACCTTCACTCTTCCACATGTTTGAAATGATAAGCATGCACATGTCGACTCTTCTTCAAATGAGAGTTCTGATTCAAAGGACTCAAATGATTCAAATTCAAAGTCAGTGTAGTCAGATGCAGAGTCGGAGCATCCAGATGCAGTTGCAGAGGCCCAAGTCGGCACAGACTACTCTTCAGGATGCAGGGGATCTCGTTGGTGATCTAGTCGATATTAGGAGGACTCGATCTGATTTCGAGGAGCCTCCTGTTGCACTCACTGCCACTGAACCATTGCCCTCAATGCATATTTTCTTGGTTCAGTCTTCCGATCCACAGTATTATGGCGAGGTTACTGGAAATCCCTTTTGGGAATCCGCCATGTAGGAGGAGTACAACTCCCTCCTCGAGAACCAGACTTGGGATCCAGTTCCCCTTCCTTCTGGGAGGAAACTTGTCAGACGCAGATAGGTCTACAGGACCAATATTGCAGCAGATGGACATATTAGCAGATACAAAGCCAGGCTTGTTGCCAAAGGCTTTCAGCAAGTTCATGGTATTGACTATGATGAGACCTTCGCTCCAGTAGCGAAGATAGATACCATTCGATTGGCCCTTGCCATTGCGGCAGCCAAGGGATGGGAAGTCCATCAGATGGACGTGAAGAATGCATTTCTTCATGGGGATCTCTCTGAGGAGATATACATGGATTAGCCCCAGGGATTTATGCAGGACTCATCTTTGGTCTGTCCATTGAAGAAGTCACTTTATGGCCTCAAGCAGGCTCTGAGGGCATGGTATGCCAAGATGGACTCCTACCTATTGTCACAGAACTTTGTACGTTGTAAATCAGACCTGAATGTCTACATGCTCAGGACAGTTGATTCACTTCTACTTTTAGTTTTGTATGTCGATGATTTGTTGATCACCAAGTGCTCGACTTCAGCGATTGTTGCAGTCAAGAGGATTCTACATGACAGGTTTTTTATGACGGACATGGGTCCACTACACTTCTTCCATGGACTCAAGATCAGTCAGGATGCATCAGGCATTAAACTGTCTCAGGCCAAGTATGCACGAGATCTCCTTGAGAGATTTCACATGACAAACTGCAAGTCTGCTCCGACTCCTTTCCTATCAGGAGTCAAACTTGAGGATGGTGGGGAGACTCCACTAGTTGACATCACACTATACAGACAGCTAGTGGGGAGCTTGTTGTATCTCACACACTCCAGACCATACCTCTCCTATGCAGTTGGCGCAGTTTCCAGGTTCATGCAGGAGCTGCATGAGCTACATTGGAAAATTGCAAAGTGTATCCTTCGATACATGCATGGCACTATCACCTTTGGAATTCATTATGCAGCAAACTCTACATTATATCTCATTGGGTTTACTGATTCTGACTATGCTAGCGATAGCATTGATTGCAAGTCCACATCTGGTTACTCACTCAGTCTTGGTTTTGGGCATGTTTGTTGGTCGAGCAAGAAGCAAGCTGCCATTGCTCTATCTTCAGCCGAGGCAGAGTACAGAGGGGTAGTTAACATAACCATTCAGGCTATGTGCCTACAACATTTTCTCACTGAGTTGGGCATTCAATTTCATCAACCGATCGTCATCTGGTGTGACAACCAGAGCACTCTGAAGTTCTGCAGAGATCCAGTTCAGAGGTAGCGGACGAAGCACATCGAGATCCACATGCACTACATCTGAGACTTAGTACACGAGGGGATCATCGACTTACAGTTCTGTCCTTCAGCAGAACAGACGACAGACATCTTCACCAAGACCTTCACTGAGCAGAAATTCCATTCTCTGCAAAGTTGTCTTGGACTGAAGGACATAGTTGCCTAGCAATTGTAGTTCTTCTTTTTACATACATTATACCTTGAGGGGGGGGTTTTCCCATGATGTTTTCCCTATTTCCTCACTTTATTTTCAGTGTATCCTTTGTATTTGGGTACCTAACATGGCCTCGTTGTCGAGACCCTTTCTTTATATTCACCATAGTGATGTTCAGGGGGGGTGTTGGAGTTACTTCACACACACCTAGGATTTCTTTTTCCTAAGGTTTTCCCTTGTTTATTAGTCATAATTAGTCATTATCCAATCTCTTATATTTTAGGAGAGAATATTCCACCTAGAGAATATTCTCTTTCAATTGACACTTCAGTTTGACTAGTTGAGTTGAGTTTAGATGTTGAATTGGGATCATCACCATGCAACATTGGGATCATCACCATGTTAATTCGACCTTGTCTTGGGATCATCACCAAACGGGCGCATTAGCCTTGATTCCCTAAGTTAACTCCTCACTACTCTATGTTCAGTGAGTTAACTGAAGACTAGTTGACTAGTTAACTCAACTAGGTGGCAATTCACTCCTGTAACTGCCTGAGAGACTAGACTAGGTGGCAGTTCACTCTCGTAACTGTTGGTGTGTGTCTAGATCACTCTAGACCACCACTATGGTGCATTGGTTCAGCTCCAGTGCGAACTCATTGATCTATACAGAGTATATCATGTGTAAACTATTCATTTTTTCATAACGGTTAATGAGAAATCTTTCATCCTTTCTCTCCTTCTTATTCTTTCTTCTATTCTCTCTGCAAATGTGTGTATCATTGTTTAGCTAGATCTATTATGTGAAGGTTCAACACATTTACATATTGCTTGTGACCTACCCGGAACAAGAAAAACAAGAGCAAAAGTATTTCCAATAGCATTTTCATAAGAACGTATCTATGGTAACAAGGATGATAGTCATCATAGAATTACCAAGGTGACCTGCCCAGAAGCAAAACAAAAAATATCTCCTAGAGAAGATGTTAGTTCATTTTGTAAGCAAGGGAAATAAGCATCTATATCAATGGTACTTATATACAACCAAGTATACCTAGCAGTAATAGAACCTTTCAAATATTTTTGTCACAACTATAGTGTTTACTTGTACTATAGCAACTATCAAACTTGATATGTGCAATTTGAAACTTAACAATTTCATCAATTAAACTTGGAACCTGGAGCCTCAATTGTTAGGAAGGGTGAGTTTGTTCTTCTGAATGTATTGAATACAATATCGTTGCTTGGACAAGGTCTCTAGTACATCCCATGCAAACACACTCATGCTTTGCTGGATGATATAACTTGAAAAGCATATACAACTCATACCTTTCAAATTTGCAGCATCATTCAACTTGTCTCCAAATCTTAAAATAGATACCATCTTGACAAGAAGAGGTTAGAAACTAAATCAAAAAGGTTCAATGATTAGAACAAGCTAGAAACTTTGAAATTTCAACTTTGACTACAAAATCAATTTTGACCAAAAATCAACCTTTGACTTTGACTTTGACCAAGAATTCAAACTTAACGTTTTTGCTTGTTGTAGGGTGCGCTAGGCTAGGGTGCACTAGAATACCCAAAAATTATGCCAAATGTTTCTCTTAAAGTGCCCAAAGAATTAGGTTAGGGTTTGTTGCAGCTACAAAATCAAAAACCCTAGTTGCAATTGCAACTAGTGCTATAACGAGCTTGACAAGGAACTCTCGATCTACCTTCCAGCAGTTAGACTATTCTGAAGGTAGTGTAGGCCCATAACCTATTAAAATATTCGATGTGCTCGTTTAGCCATAAACAATATCACAATATTGTCACCCAACCATAGGCACGCAGCCACCCCCGAGCACCATAACCTTTGTTAGATAGAATGATTCTAGAAGCAGCACTAGAACCAACAGCTAACCAAGAGAGTGCATCTTTCTCCAAAGATAGAGCACCAGACAAAAAGTCTCAAAACCACAGAACAAGGACAGTACTCAACTGCAGCAGTTGCACTTACCAAGAATACCACCAAGAATGTCACCAAGAATACCATCAAGAGATACTAGAAGGTAGGGCACAAATCTTAGGCTAGATAGCGCTAGAGAGAGAGACCAAGAATCACCCCAGAAGATCCACCTTCCATTCTTGTAGCTGCAGCTCCAAACTTGTGCAGACCAAGAATCACCCCAGAAAATCCACCTTTCATTCTTGCAACTGCAACTCCAAACTTGTGTTATACTTGAGAGAGTGAGTGAGATGAGTGAGTACAAATGAGCTCAAGCGCCTCTTATTTATAGTGGTTCTTGTCACTTGTCTAGGCTAACTTGTCCTTCTAGAAGCTAATACTTTAATATTAATTATTTTGCTGCATCGACTTGTGTTCTAGAGTTTCTACACATATGTTTAGGGTTTCTCTTGCTTCCAGAATATTCTATTCTAGTCAGAGGTTACACATGGAGGTCAATACCTCCTGCAGTTACCATAATATCAACAAAAGGAGTAAAATACACACTATAGCACATACAAAAAATGTGTCTTGTTCAAAGGAAAAAGCCAAGCTAGAGATAAATTCAACACCTAGGATTGGTCATGAAACAATTCCTAGTATCCTTGAAAGATGCTCTAAGTAATGTTTCGAATGACAAAATCCATGATGATGTGAGACAACCAAAAACCATTGTCAAGGAAAGTTGGAGCTTTAGGATTAGAGGTGAATCATTGTCAAGCAAAAGGTATTAAACACAATGAACCCTCTATGAAAATCGGTTAGATGATTCGACATTAATCACTCATGGAAAAATGATGAGAGCTTCGAGAAAAGGGTTCTCCCCACAATAGAAACTTTGGACAAAGACATCTTGAACACACAATTGCCCACGTACATAGAAAAGTAACCTTTAAGCGCACAAAAAGGTTCCAATGATGAAAAATGAATTCCATAAGAAGCATCGTTCTTTTGACTCAACATAATGCTCTTTTACTCATTTCAATTGGTTTAATTTAGTTATCTCTAAAGTTGTTTGTAATTAAGATGTATTTTTGTTTTTGAATGATAATAATGGTGCATATCTTAGGCAACATATTCACACAAAAGTGTATTGGTTTGTATCTCTGGGATTTCATACTCACACATAATGCACCATGCCCTTTAGCATTCACTAGTATTACCAAAATATTCTATATTTGGCACTTTGGAGAAAAACCAAGGTATTAGACATGCCATGGAGAAAAAAACAAGGTGTTAGACATGTTCTGTATCAAGGTTTTGGTGAAGGGTATTGATTTTTCTTTAAGAAGGATTAAAGAGAGTAAAGAATTTTGTATATGTGTTTTTATGCTTATGTTTGTATATATGCATATCATTCTCAGTGGTGTCTAATGTATTTATATGTACCCAAATATCTCCCTAGTACAGATAAATGGATTGTGAACCATATTTTTAAACATATTTATAAGATTGAGAAAAAGTGGGTTTTTAACAATAGAGCATTGAATCCTACAACTTTGGTGGCCACCAACATGCATGTAGTTATTTGCAAGCCACAACCGTGGAAAAAAATGGCCCACACCTACATGGTCTTCAATACAAAAATGTTTTTTTAATTGAAAACTAGTGCTTTTTGTTATCATACTAAAATATCGATTCTCCCAAATTGCATGCTCGTATGTTTCTTTAAAAATTTAGTATTACACTAAAATACCAACCATCACAAGTAGGGTGTTTTTTTTTTCTTTTAAAAACTTATGGATAAGAATTTCTTATATTTTGTTGTATATTTCTCTTAAAATGTTAGAATAAGTGTTTCTTATATTCCATTAGTAGGAAGGATTAAATGTTTTTTTGGAACCATCAAATTATAAAGCATTTTTATGTCATCCAAAACTTACACCTAATCTTATCTACAATGCTCGAGGGATTTGATTTTGGATACATTGTTAATACATATTTGATCAAATACTTGCAATTTACCACTAAACCCCACATATAAGCAAATATTTTGTTTTTACCACTAAACCCCACACATATAAGCAAATACTTTTTTCATTTGCATTTTTTATTAACATTGAAATAACAAAATCCTTGTTATTTTGTGTTTCTTTTTTCTCGAGTGGAAAAAGTACTAGTACCAAAGACAAGATTGGAACATCCTAATTAGATATTCCTAATACCCGAAATGGTTGACAATGTAAAAGGGAGTAAAAATTGGTGAAAATTACAATTTTTTATTATAAAATAAATAATAAAATATAATGTTAATTTTTATATAAAATAGTTTATTAAAAATTTTAAAATATCACAAACTAAAATTAAGATCTAAAATCCAAATATAAAAATAAAATAATAAAATATCTTTCTGAATTTTATAAAATAGTTTGATTGAATTTTTCAATAATACAAACTATCCTTAAATCAATATAAATAAATATTAATTAGAATATAGAATTTATATAAATAAATATTATTAGAGTATAGAGTATATAAATAAATATCAAAAAAAAATTGATGTCTTACTACATAATTTATTTATTTTTTACATATTCTCAACTTAACTAAAAACTCCAAAATATGCCCATGGTTGGGATGATAGGGATGTAATCATGGAAATTGTCATATGTACTA
>ML796761.1:3729-57581 GCA_009831015.1 Picea engelmannii
AAAAGGAAGGAGAAACACGAAGCATCGATTGCCAAAGAAAAGGAACCGACAAAGAAGACTAAGCAGGATGGAAGAGACTTCTTCTACTAAAAGGTAACAACACTCTTCTTATTTCTTGTACATATCTTGTTTGCATCGTCTTTGTACATATCTTGTATATCTATTGGAAGATAATGTGTTCCAAGAAGAACTATACCTATGGAAGAGAAAACAAGATGAAAAGAGTTATCATTAGATATTACACATGAAATAATGAAATATATCATGTGAAAGCTATTACAAGATAAGCCGAAATCAGAATCAATCTTGAAGAGACTTAGAAGTCAGACATCAAGAGAAGTTGGAGAAAGACTTACGATGACAACTAAGACAGAAGCATGGAGTGTATCAGACAGAGGGAGCCGATTATATGCACTCTTACATGAAGTAAGGATTAGGAGGGAGCTAATCCTATGATCCATTAAAGATGATGAAATGTATATATCCATGGTAGCAGTCATGAAAGACAACACATGTTCAGTTCAGCCGCAGAAGAAGACTTCCTCAGAAGCCTTAAAGTACTCCTGGTTGTCCATCTAGATCAGTGATCCTATGATGAAGGTAAGAAGTGGAATCTCTAGGGCATGGAATCTATAAGAAACTCCATGGACCCAAGTGCTAAAGAAAAACATGAAGATTCCAAGAAAGAAGAACCAAAACAACCAATCATTGTATCAAGAATCACAAGATTACCAGCCTATTATGAACTCACTAAAAGCAATCAAGTAGAAGGATTGAAAGTCGTGATGAAGAACAATGTACGAAAGATTTATGAATGAAATCATTACGATATCCAGAACCAGAGATTCTCTTAGATGGAGGGAAAAGACTATGATGATTGCTTGTTCCAGTACACCAGACTTATCTCTATATAAGTCATTATATTATCCGCAACATCCATGAGTCAGAATTCTACATCAGATGAATGCAAAGAATGTTCTCCAGAGAAATTGAATAAAGAGCGTATAAAGAGAAATCTCAAGACCTTGAGCCATACCAGAAAGAGACTCCTGTATGCAGATAAGAAGAAGACAACGTGGTGGAGAACCTCCAGTGCACAACATAAGCGTGGTGAAGATTTCCTATAAAGATGACTACTCAGAAGATCAGATCTCATGATGACAGAAGAAGTGCCACATGGATATGTTCTAGTTCTCCAACTATGATATACTCTATTGTTCAGATCTACATGAAGCCTTCACAGTGTTCCAGACTACAGTACAAGCATTACACTATCCATGATGAAGTCCATAAAGGAGAAAGTGATTCTCCAATACATATCTCCACAGATGAGCAGATAAGCAAACATTTTGGTAAAGCTTCTATCCAAGATGAAAGAGTTTGCACACTCAAGCTAGAGCTCGTGGAAATAAGTCTCTTAGCTGGAAGGGAAGATTCTCCAAACCAGAAGAAGGTACGAAAAACATTTATTTTTGTGATTGAAATAACTCTCCAGTTAGGAGGGAGCATTGAAAATATTATTTATCTTTGTCGTTGAAAAATAGTCCAAATTGGACAAATGCTTTCCTGTTTGGAAAGTGGATTGAGATTTCTGACGGATAGTGACTTCCCATTGTAGTTAACATGGGAGGTAGAATAATTGCTGATGTATCATAGACAACGACTTCCCATTGTGGTTAACATGGGGAGTGGTCTAGGACAATCATTCTTCTTGGCAGTCACTCTGAGTAGTGGTCAAGTAGAATGGTCTGCCTCGCTGGGCAGTCATCCTTTCGAAGTTCACAGTTGTGAGCAGTTTCGAAGAATGGTCCATTTTGGAGGTTGATGCAGGACAAACATTCCTCGAGGTTTATACATTCTCTCTAGGTTACACTTTGTTTAGTGTCGAAAGAATGGCCCAGGGTGGGGAATGGTCCAGAAAGTTATTCCTCAAGGGCAGACTCATTCTCTCCAGGTTACATTTTGTTTAGTGTCAGAGGAATGGCCCAGGGTGGGGAATAGTCCAAGCTCAACAATCAGGGACAATCATTCCTTAGGGTAGACTCATTCTCTCCAGGTTACACTTTGTTTAGTGTCAGAGGAATGGCCCAGGATAAGGAATGGTCCAAAAATTTCTTAGGGTTTATACATTCTGTCCAGGGTGCACTTTAATTAGTGTAGGAAGAATGGCCCAGGGTGAGAAATGGTCCAGGCTTAGAAATCATAAATAATCTTTCTTCCTTGTTTGTGAAGAATAGGGCAGATAGCCCATTGCTGATGAGGGTAGATATTCTTTCAGATCTCACAAACGTGAGTGAAAGATCTGCCCAAAGGATTCAGTTTATCTTTAACAGTATTTTCTATGAAGGATGGAATCAGATGATCGTTATGGAGACTACCTGTCTCCAGATAGTAGAGATATACTACTGTGGTGGATATGTTCCACTGTTCGTGAGGCAAACATTATTTCAGATCTCACAAACGTGAGTGAAATATTGGCCCAGACAAATCATTTTATATCATAACATTGTTTCTATGCAGGATGCTATCAAATGTTTGTTATGAAGACTGTATAACAGTAGACGAGGACTACTGTGGTGAATATGTTTTGCTATTCGCAACCATACGTTGTTGATCAAGTGCTTGTGTGTTACTTGATGTGGTAGTGAACCACTGGAATGTAGTTATGTACTACTATGAATAGACACAGTTGTTCTCTATCCTTGTTCTAATTGCCTCGAAGACTATCAACAGTTTATTGGAGATAATGATCATTCAGATGAATGATGAACATAGATTTTCTAGACGAAAAAAACTTCAGAGCCTTTACTCCTCTTGTATCACTCTATGGTGAGAGTGACTTATCCAACATCATATCTAATTACTCAGATGAAGTATGGTTTCGAGAGTTGATGCAACTGATGGTGATGGTGATGGTGATGCTCATGATCTAGTCATGATCTAGTCTAGATGAGTATATTGATGCTACCGGGTAAATGGTATATTTTTTGCTCAAGTCCATTACCTGTAAATACCTCTCTAGCTAGGAGGGAGTGTTAATATTATGGTAGATGCGGGAGGTATTTACCTCCACGTGTGAACCTGACGAGAATAGAAGACTCCGGGAAGCAAGAGAAACCCTAATGAGTTGGCTAATAACCCTAGAAGCCTTTTCGGCTCAAGAAGATAATTTATATTAGGCTATTAGCCTCCAAGAGAAGAAGTCGACCATAAATAATAATAATATACTGAACAGACACTTATCCAGAAGGAGAAGTCGGCCCCAACAAAACTGGCAGATCTACTATAAATACAGGGTGCCAGTTCTCATTTACAACATCTCAAAATTGCAGTTTTCCCAGTTGGTGCGCACTGCAGTTGCAGTCTTGTGTGCAGGTTTGGAGGAGAGTTGCAGGTGCAGCTGAAGCAACAACAAGTTCTCAGTATTGGCTTGAATATCTCTTGGCTAGGGTTTGGACTATATGATCAACTTTTGTGATGTGCTATCCTTGGGAAAGATGCGATATCCTTTGTTTGGCTATCTAGCCCAGGGTTTGCTTCCAGAGGAATTCTCAATCAAGGTTAAGGTGCTCGGAGGGAGGCTTCGACCTATGGTTGGGTGACGAAGGTATCGTCAATGGTAAAACAACCACACCATCTTCTATATTCTAACACCCTCCATACATATGATGTTTTATTTAATGAGTAGAAGTAAATAAATAAAAATAGCATAGAGGATATGGAACAATTATCATGGATCTTACATACATTGGTAAAAGAGATAAAGGTAGATAAAGAGAAGAAGATAGTAATAGCGAGGGTAGGTATGTAACTTCTCCTCCTCTTAACAAAAGATTTGATCTCAAATCTTTGGTAATCCCATATACTATTGAATGAAATATTGCAACTCCCATATGGCATCATAAAAAAAAAGATTCTTCCATTTGATCTAAATACTTCGTGATTGTCTTGTGAAGTAGTTGCAAACTATGGGTGTCTATAATTGATTTTGGCTCCAAAACAAATTTTCCCTTTTCATCTAAATATGGACATGTTGTTTGAATTGGAGTGTGACGCCCAATAATTTTTTTTAGATAAAAGACATTGAAGACATTTTGAATGCATGAAGATGTAGATAACTTTAAGGCATATGTAGACTCCCTAGTTTTTTTACCAATTTTGTAGGGACCATAGAAATTTGGGGACAACTTTTGGCTATGTTTTTTCTTCATGAACATTTGTTTGTAAGGATGAAGGTTAAGGTAAACCCAATCACCAATTGAAAATTTTCGTCTTGAATGATTCTTAACAACTTGTTGCTTCATCTTGTTTTCTGCAAGCATAGGATTGTCCTGGAAAAAGTTTTAGTGTATCATGAACCTTTTGGCTATCAACTACAATCAATTGAACCTTAGAGCTAGAAGGAACTTAAGTGTTGAGGCTTAGTGGATGAGAGCCATAAAGTGCTTCAAATGGGGTCATCTTGGAGGTCGTATGGTATGAAAAGTTAAACCACCATTTGGCCAAGCGTAGCCATTTAATCCATTGGGATTGTTTATTAGCAGTGAAAACAAGAAGGTAGCCTTCAAGAATCTTATTCACGACCTCAACTTGGCCATCTATTTGTGGATGCTAAGCTAATCTCATAGTTAATTTGGTGCCTTGGATTCTAAAGAAATCTTTTCAAAATTTATTGGTGACTTTAAGATTCACTTCAGAGACAATCACCTTTACGCAACCATGAAGTCTGTAAATATTTTGAAGGAAAACATCTACAATTTTGCTAGCTTTGGCAGTTGATTGAAAGATTGAGAAATGAACATATTTGGTTAGTTGATCAACAATGATGAATATGACATATCTTCCTACTAATTTTGGAAGTCTTGTAATGAAATCAATTGAAAAGTTCTCCCGACACTAATTTGGAATGGGTAGGGGTTGAAGGAGACTAGGAGGTTTGAAAGTTCCCCCTTTATTGCATTGGCATGCCCCATAATTAGAGACAAACTTATGAACATCATACTTCACACCATTCCAAAAGAAGAAGTGTTTGACTTTATGATATATTATTAAAAAGATAGAATGACCTATTGTAGGCGAGGCATCCAACTTAGATAAGATTTGATTCTTGAAACTAGAACATAGACACAAAAATATATGCTTTTTATACCTCAAAATATCAACTACCCACACGTAATGTTTGATAGGGTGGGAACCATCCTAAAGTTGGTGTATCAACTACTATGTGGATGAGATAGCATACCACTCCTTCCTCCCCTCTCTTATCCATGCTAGCAAGAGCATATAGATTGCATGTACATGGGGTGTATTTGCATGTTGTCTAGAGAGTACATTAGCTACAACGTTATCCTTTCCCTTTTTATAGATGATCTCAAAATCATAACACTACATTTCAACTATCCACTTTTATTGCTCTTAGGAAGAGTCTTGTTGCTCCAAAAACTAACTAAGGCTAGAATGATTAGTGTTAACCTTAAAATTCCTACCTAGTGGATATTGGCAACATTTCTTTACTACATGCAAGATTATCAACATTTCCTGCTCATTTGTGGATTTTTCAAGATCTCTTCCTATGAGGTGATTACTTTCAAATGAAATGGCTCACCTTCCCATAATAATAATGCAACAAGTCTTGTTCTTGAATAATCACATTCGATGATGAATACTTTAGTAAAATATGGAGTGACCAAAACAAGTGTGCATGTCATGGCTTCCTTCAAACTGACAAAAACATGGACAGTCTCACCAAACCACTAAAATGAATTATTTTTGAGAAGTGTTTTGAGGAGTGGTGATGCAGGAGCATCGTCAACAACACTAAAAGGAAGCCAGGCTGTAGGACACCACATCATCCAACGCGTACATGAAATATGATTCGAATTCTCAAAGGAGGAAGCACCTTTCTAAATTTTGAATTTATGCAAAAGGATGTAATAAATGATGTTTAATGTTTTGGAGGTTGAATCTGTTTCAGGAGATCCTAGCAGATTGTAATTTCTTTAATGTGTAGAGAGATTGTACAGATGTTGAGCATCGATCCTTATCCATATTGTAAATTCTCATGAATTCATATCTACCCTAGGAGTAGGATGCTTGATTTCGATGTGATAGCAGTAGGTAGTCAGGAGAGAAGGCTCGAGAATCCCCTTCAGGTATAAAACTTGTAAATTATGCCATTTTAGAGGTTGTTGAACCAAGATGAAGTTAGGTTGTTGAAGATGTTGAAGCTCATTGTATTCTGGTTGTAGAACATAAGAAGATTGCAAAAAAATTGTGTATATACTATTTATTTGAATATAAGAGAAGGGAGATTTGCTTCAATGCATGGGTTTGTTTTCTGAGATAAGTGATTGAATGAAGTTATATTTATGCGTTATTATGTTTTATATATGTGTGTTTATGTTTCTATCAATGAATCTTTGAGATTTGTATAAGTTTTAGTTATTCTCTTTTGAAACATTTGGTTAAGGAACACATAGTGCCCCGTGTAAGGAGTGCGCAGGATGGAGTCGTTGACAGACCCAAAATCTCAGAAGGGATAGAGTGAAAGTCTTATAGAGATAGTGAAAGGTGTGCACATATACTCGTTGAGTATAAGTTCTCTGAGAAATACTCACGCAAGGAGTGCACCCTAGAAGTCTTTCGAGACTTCGTGCTCAGAGGAAATAGTGCAAAGTGTGTGCCAGGGTTCAAAACCCTTTGATTATAAAGGCTCAAAATAAGTAGTGGTAAAATTCCTTTGGAGGAGGGATTTTGGTGTGTTTGAAGAATGAACAGACAAGATCCATTCGGGAGGAGAAACATCATTCACAACTGTTAGATTGTGAGGAGTTGCAGGAGTGTTAAGTCTTGAAGTCCTTTGGACTTCACCCGTTTGGAATATTTTGTTGCAGAGCGCGAAGAGGTAGAACCCCCAAAGTCCCAAAATCTGAAACTCATCTGGAATGTTGATCACCGTGGACATGTGTCAGTGGATCATCAATTTCAGAAGATCGACCATTTTGAAGGAAAGAGGCACTAGGGTGAATATTCGACAATCTCCCAGAGTCTCAAAGAGAAGAACTCATCCTAGTCGTCGATCAGAAAGGGGACACATGTAGGAAGGAGAGATCTTCTGGTATTTTGACGTTCGGGAGATGCGAGGGGTTGTGTTGTGTGAATGCCCAAACTCCTGAAGTCTGAAATAAATCGGAACCGTCCATCTTTCGGAGCGTGGGGTCCGTCGATTTACTACTTGTGTGTATTCTTCGATTCGACACTTTGAGAAATCTGTGGAGAGGTGTTTTGAAAAGCCCAGAAGCCCAGAGTTGTGAATCATATATAGACCATCAATCTGGTGGTGGAATAGGCGTCATCTGAACATTGGATTCAAGATTCGACGCTCTGGGAGAATAACATGTTGGAGCAGAAAAGGGACCGTCAAAGCCCGAAGTCCCGAACTCATTGCCCACCATGGACTTCGACGGGTCCTGTGGATCGTTGATCTTTGTTGTCATTTGGCGCTCTGCCACTTTGGCGTTCAGGAGGAATGCGATATTGTTTTTTTGAGACTCCCGAAGCCCGGGAGCTCTGAAGTCCCGAATTCTTTGGAGTTTGGAGAATTATCCCACGGTTTTAAGCCCAAGGTCCCGTGGATTTCTCCCTTGGCCTATCAAATCCCTCTGTAAGGTAATTTAGGGCCGAAAAAGAGGGAAAAGGCATGTGAAAGTGAATTTGAAGGTTCAACAGGAACTTTCGAGCTGATCCATCTTTCGAATTGAACGATCCTTAGACCGGGAGGTCAAGTGGGCCCTATGAGGAGGTCGGGGTATGCATCAAGTGATATCAGAGCCTGGATTTATCTCATTGTGTAAGAAAAGTTAGAGCCATGCCACCGAGAAGACGCAGGGATAGACCTGTAGCAAATCCAATAATGGAATAAGAAATGAGGTGACTCCGTGCGAGACTAGATGCCATGGAGACAACGCAGAGGAGAGCACCTAATGCTAGTTATTTTAGTGAGGCTGAGAGTGAAGAAGTAGAAGCAAAAGGAGCTGCAAGAGGATAAGTTTTAGAAGAACGAATGTTGAGAGCTGTTGTCAAAATGGGATCTAGAGAAAAATAGAAATCCCAATGTATGAGGGCAACTTATATGTTGAGGAGCTGCTAGATTGGATAAGTGATTTGGACAAGTACTTCAATTACGAGGAGATCAATGATGAAAATAAAGTGAAGCATGTTGTTACTAGGTTGAAGGGACATGTAGTGCTATGGTGGGATGAACCACAAGCTGACAAAAGATGCAAAGGTAAGCAAAAAATTAAAAGTTGGGATAGAATGGTAGCTAAATTAAAAGCTAAATTCATACCCAAGGACTATCAGATAAATCTGTTTAGGAAATTACATAACCTAAGACAAAAGGGTTTGTCAGTGAAAGAGTACACTGAAGAGTTTTACAGGTTGAATATTAGAGCAGGACAGAGAGAGGACGACGAAGAGAAAACTGCCAGGTACATAAATGGCTTGAGGTATGAAATCCAGGATGAGATCAATATGATGACTGTGAGAACAATGGAGGATGCTTATCAAGTAGCATCCCCATTCCCCTCCATGGAATTCAATGGGTCATGTGGACCGTTGATATTTTTTGTCATTCGACGCTCCGCCACTTCAACGTTTGGGAGGAACGCGATATTGTTTTGTTGATACTTCTGAAGCCCAAGAGCTCCGAAGTCCCAAATTCTTCGGAGGTTGGAGAATTAGCCCACGATTTAAGCCCAGGGTCACTTGGATTTCATCCTTGTCCTATCAAATCCCTATGTAAGTTAATTTAGGGCCGAAAAAGAGGGAAAATGCATGTGGAAGTGAATTTGAAGGTTCAACAAGAACTTTCAAGCTGATCCAACTCCCTAATTGAACGATCCTTAGACCAAGAGGTGGAGTGGGCCCCATAATGAGGTGGGGGTCTTCATCAGGTGGGCTTTGTTGCAATGGTTTCAGTATTGTATGAATTGGCTTTATCCCTTTCCTAATAAATTACATTCTCTAAGTAATCCACTTATCATTGACCAAATACACACTTAGATTTCTTGGTGTATAATTGAACATATTATAAGATTTTAATTTTGTCTAGATCAGAGATGTGATCGAGCTAGATCTTACTATAAATAAAAATATCATAAAAAGACTAAAACATGCCTTTGTAACCACTACTTGAAGATGTTATTCACGAGGCTTTGAAAAGTTGAAGGAGCATCGGTTAATCCAAATGGCATAACTAAGAACTTGAAATGACCCTCACGAGTTTGGAAGGTTGTTTTGGGAACATCCTCCTCTTTGATGATAACAAGAACAAAGATAAAATTTGGATAAGTAGGTAGCCCCAGAGAGTCCATCCAACATCTCATATATTATGGGAATGGGAAAATTATCTTTCACTATAATTTTATTTAATTCACTATAATTGATACATAACTGTCAAGATCCATATTTGTTTCACACCAAGATGAGAAGTGCAGAAAAGGCACCATGACTAGGTAAAATGGCTCCTAGTTCCAATAATTATTGAACCCAATGCTCAATCTAACATTTTTGTTGGTAAGGATACTAATATGGCCTGGTATGAAGAGGATTGCTACACATAATCAAGGTGATGTTCTGGTTATGGTCATGGGATGGAGGGAGGCTTGGAGGAGGCTCTTGAGATACCCGTGTGTTCTTATCCATTATTTCTTGCAACTCCAATTGAGGAATATTAGAAGGACCATCAACAAAAATGCCATAGAGATGGGAAATGATACCTCTACACCCTCCCCTAAGTATTTTTTGCATCATATGAGAAGAGATCACATTATTAGGAGAATTGTTCCGCCCATTGAAGTATGAATGTGATCATTTTGCTAGAACCATAAAAATAATCAAAATTCATAGAAATGGTACCAAGAGAGTTGAGCCACTGGACACCAAGAACCACATCAATTCCACCTAACCCAATAACATACTTGTGGGTGGATAATTGATAATTATACATGCTAAGTTTGACATTGTGACATAAGCCTCCACAAGAAATTGTACTGTCATTGGTAATCATGACCTAGAAAGTTTTGATAGGTTATGGAAAAAAAGAAGTTATGAAGCTAACTTATGGTTAATGAAGTTGTGGGTGCTTCTAGAATTGACGAGAACCACAACTACTTGCTTCTTGATGTGGCCTTCCACTCTTAATGTTTGTAGAGTGCCGACTCCATCAAGTGCATGCATAGAGACTATGGGTACCTCTAGTTTATCTGGCATTATTTCTATAGTGGGTTCCATGGGAGAATTTATGTTGACACCTAATTGTGGTTCCTCTTCTTGGTTATATTCAAGAACAAAGAGGTTAAACTATTCAACGAATTTATGCCCTTTAGACCCCTTATAGTTACATTCAAAGTAAAGACCCTTAACATTCCTTTCTTCTACTTCCTTAGGAGTAAGCTTGATTGTAGAAGCTGTAAAGAGCATGGAAGCCTTACCTTTGTTACTAGTAGGGTACGGTGAATGACAAATGACAAGAAACTTGGATTCAATCTATCAAGCCAACTTGATGGGGGTAGAGATGTCTTTAGGCTAATGCATTTTAACCTCAAGTTGGATGTCATTGTAAATCCTACCAATATAAATCTCAAGGAGCTTGTCGGTGTTGAGATCTGTCACACAAATAGCTAGTGTTGGAGAGTATAGTTCTCGACGGATATTATTTTCCAAATTTTGGTGAGCTAATTGAAAACGTAATTTTCCCACACATTATTGTATTGGGTAATGAGTTCCTTGAAAAAATCATCCTAGGTGTAGAACAATCTGAATGTTCTCTTGGTTTTCCAACACTAGTACCATTGAAATGGTTGAGAATCAAGGTGTAGGGTAGCTAAGGGTACCATCTTGTTTGATGGAACCTAGTGTAGGATAAAATATTGTTCCATTTTCCAAAAAAGTCTTCATATCAATGCCATCAAACTTATTAATATCAATCTTGAGTAAGAACTAACATTGCATCCCAAGGGAACTGGTCAAACCAAAGAAGGAACTCAACCATGGATTAGACCAATGACCCAGAGAAAACCCTAATGATTGGACACATTTCAATATATCAAAGATATCATCCATTTGTTTGAGTAATTTCTTGAGAGGCCAAATCTTGGCTTCTAATGTATTGATTGGTGTGACTCTTACATATCATGGTAAAAGAGAGAAAGGTAGAGAAATATAGGAAGAGAGTAAAATTATGGGTAGGTACATAACATCAAGATTGCAGTTCACTTTGGCATCCAATGTATAGGCATTTCAATTTGATATGTCTTTCTTTTTTAGCTAAAGAAGGTTTGGTGGACGAACTTCAAAGATAAAAAAAAATCAACAAGGAATTTTTGGATCATGTCGGGTTGGAAAGAAACACATGACCCATTTGAAGAAGGACAAGATTGAAGAGCTAAGGAGTTTCTTCAATTGATCCATGTTGACATTTGTGGGTCTAGAAATATGGAATTATTGTTCGGTACTAGGTATTTTTTGTTATTTGTAGATGACTTCTCAAGGAAAATGTGGGTGTAATTTCTAAAGTTAAAATAAGATGTGTTCGATGAGTTCAAAAAGTTCAAGGCTTTAGTAAAACTAATACAAGAAAATGGATAAATACTAATAAATATTTCTCTAAGATTTTTCATGATTTTTGTACTCAAGAAGGCATTCATAGGCATTACACCACACCTCACACTCCATAAAAAAATGGAGTGGTAGAGAGGCAAAACACAAAGTAAGTCATATCAAAGTTCTTGGTTCTATTGTATATGCATGGATTTTTGGATAACATTGAATTATCACGCTTCTTGAAAATGCAAGAAAATGATGCTTGCAAGCCACAATGACAATCACAAGGCATATCAATCAGTCAATGTTTAGACTATAAAACCATGTTATAGTTGTGATTTGGTAGTTGATGAAGTGCGGGGTTGTTCCAAGCAACAACAAACCAAAAATCAAATATGAAAGTTGCTAGAAATGAAGATAACATGTCTAGAAAAATAGGTATGCTAGATGTGAAACATCAATTTGAGGTGGAGGAAACCTTTTGGAATGATTTCCCTAAATTTTCCAGTGAAGAGGATGCTAGAAATAATTAAATTTGGTTGAAAACACCATGATTTGGGGCATAACGAGGTAATGAAAAGACCAAAATGGTGGTATAACACCTATGGTGATGTTCATTAGGATCATGAGTTGCATGATACAAGGGAATAAGGAAGAATACAAATAACTAAGGAATTTGGTTCGATGAATCATACTTTGATGTCTAACCTTCAATACTCATTGCATTATAAGGAAAACACCTTGTAGAGGAGTTTTTTACGAAACTCCTCAGAAAAATTTATCCCTTATATATTTATAGACGAGGTGGGAAACCCGAGTTTTTTGTGGAGGTTTTTAACATCGATGCGCCTAAGTTTACCTTCCACACCAATTCTCTTAAAAACATAATGCACGATGCATAACAAATAAAGTGCATTGATAATCACTATTAATATAAAATACTAAAATATCATTTTTTATTTTATAAAAAATAAAATGCATCATGGTGCTCCACTATAACCAAAGTGCACTCGTGCATGTATAACAAATGCACTAGAACATGTTAGAACGATTTATTATTAAAAAAAAAAACAACATTGTGCTTAAAAACCCATACAACCCTGGTGTGTCTACAATTGTGGCACACCATAAAAGAATAACAATCTGTTTAATAATACTATAGTATTGTGAGCCCCAAGGGTTAGCTCAAGTGGTTCTGAGCCAAACATAAATCTATCTCTAGTGGAAGAGGTCATGGGTTCGAATGTCTTGTTCCCCTTGGGGTTAGGTTTGTAATCAGACTGACGGTTTACCCCATTTACCATCCAAAAAATGTGGGGAAGTACTTGGAGGGTTTCTCGTGATTTCTTCCATTAGGAAAAAAAATACTATAGTCTTGTGTTTTTTACTATATAACCAAAAATCCATACGGTGTGTTACTCATACACAAACTCACTAGTGTGTCCATATATATGGCGCACCATTTTAGGGTAAAATAAAACAAGTGTACCGGTGTGTTCAGGTACAAAGAAAGCTTCGATGCACCTTACTTTCAGGTGCACCGTGAAAGGGTAAAACATAAAAAAAATTACCAAACCAAATTTCATTATCACATTTCCTATTGTGTTTCCAACCTCTGAAACAAGAATCGCTGCTCACATTCCTTCTACGGTCACCTCGTTTGTAGTGCTCTACAATGTTGCTTCCTTAATGCCCCTGTAGATTTCGTACATTTTCCAATTTTGGAAAAAGGTTGAAAATTTCATTTTTCCTCTACGAGCCAACCATGCCTCCTCGGTCGAAAAGAGACTAGGTCAATTATTTGTTACCTCCTTATTTTAATTTTCTTCGGATTAAAATTTAAAATTGGTCTTAAATTTGGATTTTTTCAAAATTTTAAAAAATATTCGCGGTGTGCTTCATGTGTTTGGCTATCCCCGAATATCAGTGTGTCTTGTGAATTTACAGGAAGCACCACACATGATGCTTCCTTTGTATTAATAGGAAGTAACACACGTGGTGCGTTCAAAAATACACGTCACATTGCTAACACTAAGCACCGTACATCGGGATGGGGTTGTGCATTACCGATGCCTCTATCTTAGAAGAGGCATCATCTTCGCAAAAATCCAATTGGTGCATTCTGAAAAATTAAATGCATCGCAAATTTATTAATTAATATGCCAGTGTGTTTAATTATTAACATTGCACCAGTGTGCCATACAACCTGGAGCACAATGAAATTGTGAACATGAATCATTGAACTTACCGATGCATATCAATGCTTTTAATGAAGAATGTAGCACTAGTGCGCTACAAAAAATAGAACATTATAGACGATGATTTATTTCTAATAAAGATAAACATGAGTGGTGCATATTATTTATTAAATGCGCACCAGTTACTTTACCACATTTTTTTGCAAACATAAAATAATTTCAGTTTTGTATAAATACAAAATTGTTATATATGTGTGTGTTGTATAATTTCAATTTGTTTTATCTATATATATGTGATTAAAAATAATTGTATGTGAATCAGAGACAACGACGATGAGAACAAGAGAAGAAGCAACAACAACAGGTTGACAAATACATATTTGTATGTGAGTGGAAGACCAAAAGAAAAACAATTTAATTGACAAACTACAAATTCAAACCTCCATAATTAAATGGTTTTTCTTTAATGCAGAGGCAAAAATGAAGGTCACTATTAGGTACCTCTCATAAATTATCACACAGACTCGATCCTCTGCCACTCCCTCAATGATTTGGATATAATTTCCTCCTCCACAAGCCACTCAACTTTCTTCAAGATATCGTCCTTGTCATTCCTTTAGCCATAATAACTAGTGTCAATTTGCTTGTAAATTATCTCATATCTAGCCCTCCTTTATTTCTTCGTCTTGGGGGGTTTATCGAATATCTGTTTGATGTCGAGGAGGAATCATGTAGTCCCGGAGTATCTCTGATCAGTCCCCTTGTCGGTGACGTTTGGCACATCAACTTCATTCCCTTCCAAGTTTGTCATCTTGGCCCCTACTTTAGCATAATTACGACTGCCAAGTTGTATGATCCGAGCTTCCCAGTGCCCCTTTTCCTGATCAACAAGAAAGGAACCTTGGTGGATGTCTTAATTATAATACTTTTTCAACTCAAGAATCACCTAAGGCCCATATTATATATTTAGTAGAAGTTAATAAGCACATTTGAAAAAAAAAACAACGATCCACAAGCTTCACCAACATACCTTATTGTTGAAAATTAAGTGTTTCCTTGGCCTCGATGTGCTCCTCCATGAGATCCTCACTCATATATATTCTAATAAGATCATGTTTATTCTTCTCCAAAACCATGCGCTTGATCTCTTTCTCATCTAGAAAGGGCACATGGGCAACAAACTCTCACTCTATTTGTTGTTGGTTTCCCTTGTCCTGGTCTCCTATTTCTTTCATCACATCCTCCTCTTCCTTGAACATGACCAAATTAATGATAATGAAATCCTTGATCTTGACCATCAACCTAGCCTCCCTCTTGATAGACTCGATCCTCTGCCACTCCCCCAATACTTTGGCACGCATATCCTCCTTCGTGGGCCACTTGGATTTCTCTAAGATATCGTCCTCATGATCTCTATAGCCATAATAATTGACATCAATTCGCTTGTAAATATCATACCTAGACCTCATTTTCTTCACCTCGAGGTATTATCGAATAATAGCTATTCAATGATCCCTCTGATGCGAAGAAGTGGAGGTCTAGGTATGATATTTACAAGCGAATTGACACCAATTATTATGGCTACAGGGATGACAAGGATGGTATCTTGGATAAAGTCGAGCAACCCATAGAGGAGGATATGCATGCAAAATAACTAGGGGAGTGGAAAAGGATCGAGTCCATAAAGAGGGAGACCAAGTTGATTGTTAAGAGCGAGGATCTCACTGCCATTAAGTATGTCATGTTCAAGGAATAAAAGGATGTGGTGGCAGAAATGGGAGAATAGGACAAAGGAAACCAACAACACACACACACACACCCACACACACACACAAATATTTTGTTGGCCATTTGCCCTTTCTAGATGAGAAAATGATCTAACACATGGTTGTGGAGAAGAAGAAACACAAGCTTCTTAGTAAATAAATGAGTGAGGATCAGAAGGAAGAGCAAGTCAAGGCCAAGGAAATGCTTAATATTCAACGATAAGGTATTCTTGTGAAGCTTATGGATCATCGATGTTTTTTTTCCAGATGTGCTTCTTAACTTCTATTAAATATACAATATGGACCTTAGGTAATTCTTGAGGTTGATGGAGTATTCTAATTAATACATCTACCAAGGTTCCTTTCTTATTGATTAGAAAAAAAAGGGGCACTGGGAAGCTCGAATCATAGATCTTGGTGGTCCTAATTATGCCAGAGTAGGGGCCAATATGATGGACTTGGAAGGGAACGAAGTTGATGTTCCTAGTTCCAATGGAAAGGGCCTTGGTTACAAACACTTCAGGGTTGTGAATTTCCTTCTCAGCGTTAAAGAGATATTTGATAAGGCCCCTGATGCGAAGAAGAGGAGGTCTAGGTATGAGATTTATAAGTGAATTGGCATTGGTTCACTACAAGGAGAACACCTTCTTGCGGAGGTTTTTACAAAACCTCCCCAAAAATTCTTCCCTTAGTTGTTTATAGCAGAGGTTGTTAGTGGAGGTAGGCAGCTAGAGGTTTTCTCGAAGGTTTTTTTTTCAGTGCACCTTTATGGTACATACACACCGGTGCACATATAAAACATACCACATTGGTGCTTAAATGTTCAAATTCATTTTCACTATTCATAGCAGAGGCGTACAAACGAAGGTTTTGTTACCCATGTGCTGCTTCTAAATGATAAAATGATCTAACACATGGTTGTGGAGAAGAAGAAACACAAGATTCTTAGTAAATAAATGAGTGATTATCTAAAGGAGGAGCAAGTATAGGCCAAGGAAATACTTAATATTCAACAATAAGGTATTCTGGTGAAGCTTATGGATCATCAGTTTTTTTTTTTTTTCAAATGTGCTTCTTGACTTCTATTAAATATACAATATGGGCCTTATAGGTCATTCTTGAGGTTGATAGAGTATTATAATTAATACATCTACCAAGGTTTCTTTCTTGTTGATCAAGAAAAAGGGGCACTAGGAAGCTCAAATCATAGAGCTTGGTGGTCCTAATTATGCCAAAGTAGGGGCCAAGATGACGAACTTGAAAGGGAACAAAGTTGATGTGCCCAGTGCCACTGGAAAGGGCCTTGGTTACAGACACTTCAGGGCTACTAATTTCTCCTCAACGTTAAAGAGATATTCAATAAGCCCCCCGGTGCAAAGAATAGGAGGTCTAGGTATGAGATTTATAAGAAAATTGATGTTGGTTCACTACAAGGAGAACACCTTCTTGTAGAGGTTTTTACTGAAACTCCCCCAAAAAATATTCCCTTAGTTGTTTGAAGTGGAGGTTGTTAGTGGAGGCAAGTGGCTGGAGGTTTTTGCTAAGGTTTTTTTTTTGCAGTGCACCTTTATGGTACATATGCATCAGTGCACATATAAAACACTCTACATCAATGCACATATAAAACATACTGCACCAATGCACATATAAAACATATTACACCGATGCTTAAATGTTCGAATGCACTGACATTGTTCATAGTGGAGGTGGGCGGCCAAAGGTTTTTTTCTTGGTGTACCTTTAAGGCATATACACTCCAGTGTGTTCATGAAAAATAACAAACCAGTGCGTCCATGTTCTATTAGCGTCGCCATACTTTATAATAAAATTACATGCATGGAATAAATCACATCGGTGTCATTGAACAACACAAATCAGTGCACCTATCTGTCACAAGGTGCACCATGGTAGGATAAATTAAAAAAAAAATTACCAAACTGATTTTCATTGTTATAGTGCATCCCATGATTCCAAACTCTCAAGCAAGCATCGATGCTCATTTTTTTTTCCTAAGAAACCATGTTTCTGGTGCTCTACAATGACTTCGATAGCTCCATTGGTGGATTCCACACATTTCCAAATTTTGGAAATTACCATAAATTTTCATTTCCTCTCAATGGTACAACCATGCCTTCTCAGGACAGAAAAAAGTAGGTAAATTAGTTATTATCTTCCTATTTTCATTTTCATCCAATAAAATTTACAATTTAGCTTGAAATTTGACGTTTTTTTCATTTGTTTTCAATTTCACACGATGTGCCTGAACAGTTCAGCTCGTCCCGAAGTAGTGCATGCTATTTTAAATACACAATGAGAATCATCATCGATGCATCCATATATGTTTGCATCAACGCCATTCCATCTTGCGCACCATGATAAATTACCAAAAAACAAAGCGGTGCATCCTTCCTTCAGAACGCCCCAACACTGATGAAAAATGGGTTTATACCTGCACCGACACATTACAATTCATTAATTGCACTGCTAGCTCAACTATATATAACATTTAACCTAGTGGTGCACCAAGTTTAATGAAGCGCACAAGGGCGTACCCAAAACATAACGCCCCTGAGCGTTAATGTTTAAACACACCACCATACTTTATAATAAAATTATGTGCACTGAATAAATCACACTAGTGTCATTGAACATTATGCCCCAGTGGGCCTAAATATTGAAAGGTACACCGCAGTAGGGTAAATTTAAAAAAAAAATACCAAACCTATTTTCATTGTTACAATGCATCTCGTGCTTCCAAACTCTCAAGCAAGCACCAATGCTCACCTTTCATCCTAAGATGCCCTATTTTCGGTGCTCTACACCAACTTGAATAGATCCATTGGTGGATTCCACACATTTCCAAAATTTGTAAATTGCAATAAATTTTCATTTCATCTCAACGGTGCAACCATGCCTCCTTAGAAGAGACCAGGTAAATTATTTGTTACCTTCCTATTTTCATTTTCATCTAATCAAAATTACTTTTTTTTCTTTTTTAGAAATGGTTGTCACTTGCGGGGCCAATATTTCAACCATTGGCTAAGAAACCACAACCTAGGGGCATCTAAGCCATCAAAATCACCCAAGGATTGCACTCGGCCTGGGCCACACTAACCCTTAACATGGATGGATTTTTGGGTGTCTCCTCCTAACTAAGAACACCATAAGGGTATTGAACTTGAGTCCCCTAGGAAATGAAACCCACACCTTAACCAGTTGAGCTATCGAGAATTGGCCATCCAATCAAAATTACAATTTGTGTTTTTTTTCAATTTTGTGCAGTGTGCTTGAATGGTTTGACTCGCCTTGAAGAATGCATACTATGTTAAATTCACAGTGATCATCACCTACGGTGTGACTCATATATGTATGCATCGGTGTCATTCAAGCAATCACACCATGATAAATGATTAAAAACAAAGCGACGCGTCCTTCATAACACCTTGAAACCAACACACAATGGGATTCTACTCGCACACGTACATTTCACTTCATTAACTACACCACTAGCTCAATGATATATAAAATTTAACCTAGCAATGCACTAATTTTAACCAACCATTCTGAGGCGTACCTGAAACATAATGCCCCGGTGCGTCAATGTTCAAACACACCACTATACCTTATAAAAAACATACACCTACCGAATAAATCACACTGGTGATGTTTAACATTACACATCGACACACTTCAGTTAACTAACGACGTTGTTAACATATTTATTTATAAATTTTAATATAGTGGTGCAACCACTATAATCCAATGCACCAGTATTGTATACATAAACACACTAGGACATATATTGCATGAATTTTCATAGCGGGGTGTCTCATTGGATGCCTTGTTCCTGGTGCTCTATCCTTTAAAACGTGACGTGTCCTTCAGAACTCCCCAAAAATGGTGCACAATGGGCTTCCACTCACACAAACACATTTCACTTCATTAACTGCACCATCGACTCAATGCTATATGGAAATTTAACCTAGTGGTGCACCAATTTTAAGAAATCGCACCAAGTCATATCTGAAACATAACGCCTTGGCTCATCAATGTTCAAACACACCTCCATTCTTTATAAAAAAAATACATGCACCGAAAAAATCGCACCGGTGTCATTTAACATTATATATTAATACACTTCACTTAACTAACGACACCGATAACATAACGATTTATAAAATTTAATGTAGTGGTGAAACCATTGTAATCCAATGCACCGATAGTGTATGAAGAAACATACTCAGACATATATTTCCTGAATTTTCATAGCGATGCGTCTCATTGGATGCCTCATTCCTGATGCTCTATACTTTACAATGAATCGAGGTACAAAACATTGATGGTCCATTATCACAATTGTACTAGTGCATTAATAGTAACACATCACACCGGTTCGACTGCGATAATAAAGTTTAGCTTAACAGTTCCCATAAATCCAACAAATGCACTAGTGTCATAAAGACAACGTCACCGGTAAACAACATGTTGATGCTCTGGTAGACATGGTGCATCGATGCTTTTGGTTTAACAAAGGGCACCATGGATTTTTGCACTATATATTTTAGCATTGTAGTGCATCTTTGTTAATGACATGAACTAGTGTTGTTAAAAGCATTGAACCTATGATGTTAAAAGCACTGAGTGAGTGTATATTGTCCTATGGGATGCACCGCTTAGCGATATTGCTGTTTTGAGATAGTGCACCGACCGCGGGGCATGTGATCTGTTTGTGACACAACGATTGATTTTAAATATTTTTTTGCAAAAAAAAATAAATTGGATTTTTTAAAATACGCGTCATTTGCATATGTATTTGTTTTATAGTTTAAATGTATTTTATCTTTATATGTGTGCCTAACAATATTTGTATGTAAATCAGAAATGACGACGATGAAAGGAGGAGGAGGCAGGGTGGTGATAAGGCGAGACGTACACATTTGTGCGTGAGTGGGAGGCCAGTGAGAGGAATAGGGAGTTGTACCCTCACCCTCTTTCACAACATACACATGAAATTTTGATGTATATTGGCCTCTTGAAGTTTATCAGGAGGTTAGACCCCTCAAGTGGAACTCTGCATTGTTACAGTAGTTGATCTGTCGCTGGGATCATGCAAGACAAGGGTTCAACGTCGATCCCGATCTGTGGTATCAGCCCACATAGGAGGATGTTTATTTAATCATTGGGTTTTCTAGAAGGGGGGTGTATTTTCCCCATTTCCTTGCACTATCGCCCGATGTTTTAGAAGAGACTCGACTAGCATATGTGTAGAGATATGTCAGATTGAATATTCTTTCAGCTTCGGAGTTCCAAGTTCATGGTGGTAAGTTGTGGATAGGTGCCTTTCAAAGAGAGGAAGTTAGGTGCATGTGTCATATGCTCTCATCACTGTCACATTATAGCTTTGATGGGAAGCACATTAGTTGCTCTATATTGTATTATGTATATAGTTTATTGTGGGAGCCTCGATTGATTAGGTGTGCAGATGTTTTTTTGAGACAATTTTATCGTGCATTAGATCATTGTCACTTTGTTTTGTCTGGGACGAGATTCTTCCCATTCACTTTTGAGTTGTATACACTATTTTTGAGAGGGTTCATGACACTCGGCCAACGTTACCCCTCTTTCCTTATAGGTCTATGTTTTATGCACACATGCACATGTGGGGGCAGTTAATGTCCAATATGGGCCAATTCTGTTTTCTCATTACTCCGGTGGGAAGGGACGCATTTGATTTATTGTCTAGCAAGGACAATAATGTCATCGATATTGTAGAGTACCCACACATGGGGATAGATTGGAGAGGATGTCCAAACATCTGATTTACAACAAAGGAACCACCAAATGAGAGAGGTAGTATTATCATTATGTTTTGATCAATCTATTTGCATACTTTTATGTCTTATTTAATGCACTTGTCATTTATTGTAAGATTTTGTTTCAATTATCTTATAATTATTATCAATTATTTTGCAGATATTTTCACATATGTTGGAGATGTGCCTCCCCAAGATGAGGATGAGGTGATGGAGGAGGAAAAGGAGCAACATCCAGTAGTACATATACCCCACATGTCATGCAGGTAGGATATGAGAGTCTAGCTAGAGGTGGTGGATGAGCTATGTTGAATCATGACTAGTCATTGAGTGGTACCTTTACCCCCTAGAGACATATTATAGGTAGCGACACTCTCTACTACACAGAGGAATTTTCATTGTGACATGATGATGTTGATGCGTCATATTTTTGGTGTCGTCAACCTCATTGATACATTGAGGGTTGGTGCTCATGATCCCACTACATCTATCTCATAAGCAGAGCCATCCAGATCCTCTACTCCAACACATGGTCCTCCTCCTCCTCTTTATTCACCTCCACATGAGTCGGTTGAAACATTTATCAATCCTCCTCCTCCTCCTCTTGTTTTCCCTCCACATGTGTTTGAACCTACATCCACCTCTTCCTCCTCCTCCTCCTCTTGTTTCTCCTCCACATATGTTTGAACCTATATCCATGTCTGATCCTACCCCTCCCCCTTCTCATCCTCTTCCTCCACATGTGTAACAATATTTTAATGCTTTTTACACTATGATCACATTAGGTAATGTTGATGCACATCTTCATGATATTGATATAGAGACACTTGATAGTGCACTGATGCCAACATTTGTTTATGAGACAGTTGTTCTTGATAGAGGCTCTACCTCTAGTAGCAATGACATTGATGCACCTGGCTCAGGTGGTGGACCTAGGTAGTAGTGGTACCGATTGAAATTTATACTGAATGTTTTATATTTGACTGGAGATCTATATATGACATGTTTATCGTAGATTTTGTTGAGATTTATGTTTGACATATATATTCATATGTATATCACTCATGTATATTATATTTTTCATATAATGTTGTGGTTGTTGTTGTTTGATTTATAAAATGTAATAAGAGTATGCTAATGATGAACATTGTTAATGATTTCTCTATTTTTAAGTGAAATTTGATATGTATCACTCATTTAAATTTATAGTTGTGATATAATGTTTAACTTTACTTTTATGAAAGGTTTAATTTGGATTGTGATTGCAAAAAGTTATATCCCTTAATGCCATTTAATGTTTAATTGTTGTTTAAGGTGAATCGTTTGTTGTCCAACAAGATACAATATGTTGATTAAACGTGTTTATAAACAAAAATACTTAAATACGATGAGTGAAATGATTGTGATTTGAATATTTATTTATTTTTCATATATTATAATAATAACATTATAATTACATAATTATTCACTAATAATAATGTTGATTATGTAATAATAATGTTATTTTTTTAGTTTTTATTATTCAAAGATTACAAGACAAAGTTATAATACAATTGATTACTAAATCACAATGATTATATTTGATTTGTATTTACTTTTTCAAAATATTTTATTAATTTATATTATCCAACTATTCATATATATGAAATGTATTCAATTAAATTTAAAATAATAAATATAGAGTATAATACTACATTTTGATCTGTACACTTTCGATGAAATGGTTTCACAATGTCTTACTCTAATACAAACTTTATGAATCTTTTATTAAAAAATAATATCAACTAACATTTTATAATTAGTATTTTAAGAATTAGTAAAATTGACAAAATATTCTATATTGTATGGATCATTAAAAGTTTCATTAATTTTGACTAGGCACTAGAAAAATACTCTTTTAAAATTTCCATGTCCTTCCTATATTGACACTTATTTCAAGGAAAATGAAAAAAGAATTATTAATATAAGATTATATGATTATAAAACTAAAGGATGGAGTGGAATAGGTGAAGGCCATGATAGTTGCACTGGTTAAGGTAGGGAATGTCATCAAAGTTGGTAATTTCAAGTACACCACAAGTATTGTAGATGTTGCACAAAGTTATTTTGTTGGAATTGTCCTTAGAAGTTCCATCAAAGTAAGTATATATTTCTTTGAATTTTGATTTTCTCAAACATTAAAATTTTTGAGGTTTGAATATTTTTTAGTATATTAATTTTTTGTTAAATAAAATAATTTAAAATAAATCTTTACTATTGTACGCCACCAAATTTGTGATATCTCAATTATTGCTTAGTAATTCAAAGGTTAACATAAACATATTTTTATACAATACAACATCAATTTTCTATAATAAACAACAAATATGACAATGAAAATATATCAATACCAAATCTTATGTTTGTATATCAATTTAATGTATTTTCAATATGGTGGTTGTAAATGGTTGTTAATTTTTCNTGTCCATTATAGATACCCATAATAAAATGACACATCCACAATATACATGTCCAAACAAATCATTTACATGAAATCATTCTTTGTTTCCATCACCCTGATTATATTCCTCACTTGGAATTGTAACATTGTTGTTCTAAAAAATATTTTTAGATCTCGGATCATGTCTCAGTACGAACCACCAATCCCCATCCAACACATCTGGGTAAAAAAACACTTGGTTGCAATGTTTTGGAAAAACATAAGGATCCTTACTTTCAACCCACATTTTTTTAGAGGTAATACATATTATCTCACTATCACAATATTCCTTTACATTTCTCTAGTCAAAGGTATCCCACCACTTGCAACAAAAAATAAAACATTAAAATGATGAGAAGTCTACTTGCATGATCCCTTGTATCTTTCCAATGTAACCTAACTTCCCCTCTATCAAGTTTTCATCACGATGGCTAGCATGACTAGATTGGTCGAATTAGACTTCCACTCCACAATCTTGTGTGATGTGGCATTCATCAACATACTCAGTGAAAAAATGATGTCCATATGCCCACATAGATGGGAAGAAATGCACCTGTAAAAATGAGAACAAAGGATGATGTCATGTGTCTATTAACCGAAGGATTAATAAAAACATAATACATGTTACAATTGAAATGTGCAATATTATAAATAGAACGTGGTACTCAGAGATATTATTACAAAGTTGTTGCACCTGATCCCTATGTTTAGTGCATCGAGATATTCTCCATGTGGGTTACAACCAGACACCTCATATTTCTCTTGTATCTAGTCAGCCACCCAACTGTTGGGAAATATTTTTGGCATATTTTCTTTTAAATGATTAGGATAAGGAATGCTTCTACCATTCAACTGTCTGAATGCTTTCCTGTCACTATCCCATTTTCTTATTTTCTCTTCATACAACGTGACTTATGGTCACGTTGCCTCCACTTGTAAAGAACAAATTTATTGATGGCATCCATTTCAAAATTCATTGATGTATACAAAAAATCAAAACGAATAGCATGATATCCAATATATATTATCAACTTAAAGAACGAATTTATTGATGGAATCAAAATTTCTAAATTCACTAATTTATAAAAGAATTCAAAACAAATAGCACAAAATGAAATATATATTATCAACTTCAATGTAAAACAATTTCTCTATACATCCCCGGATGAGGTGACATCTGTCCTGCATTGGTAACCTAACACTCATGCAGACATGGGAGTTAATACCCCTAGCCGCCAATCTCATATCTAGCCTGCTCAACATGCCTAGCATTCAAGTTGTAATGGTGTTAGTGCGTTGATGTGGTAAGGGAGATTTAATGGATCTCATTGTGAACCAACTGCGGATCACTAGAGAAGGTACGATGCAATTGGTTGGCATCACCTCCATCTTCATGGTGCTCAAGTCTGTCACATTAACGATTTATATGAAGGTAAGGTCTCACATGAATTTTCTCATTCTACATTTTCATTTGGCACTTTGTTCTATGTCTAAGCCTCTAAGCCTCAAGAAATATGTCCTCTTTCCAAAGTCTTCCCTCTCCCTGCTGGTGCCCATTATATGTTTTTTCCTCACCTGTAACGTGCACATAGTCTGTTTATCCCTGGAACATATTTTTTTTTTACCTCTTCGCCTCCCTCTCTGTCGTAACTCCACTTTGTCGAGACAACGAGGCAAGACCAAATGAGGGTTAGCTTACTACAACTTCCTATCCCGACCATGGATGATTTTAGGGGATAAATTTCTCTCATGGTCTAATTTTCCATGGTTTTTTCAAAAATGAGATTCACTATTTTAAAAATGATTCGCCCAAATTCTATAGGATAAAATTATTCCTTAAAAATAGCCAAAATTTTATAAAAACTATATAAAATACTTAGAAATTTTAATATTTTTACAAAAATATCGCCAAACATTTATAGTTGACATATGAAGGATAAGTAAGATTCGCCAAGGTTTCTACATTTTAAAATAAATTTCCATCCTTAAAATCATCCTTGATCCTGAAGCAATATCCCATACCCCTCGCTGCCCTCTAGTCCATCAATGAACATTGTTATCCCCTCCTGCTCCGACCATAATTGGCTTGAACATCCCTAGCCTCCTCTTGGCAATCTGAAGTCACCAACTCACCTCTCCGACATCATGATCGACCCAGGAGGCTTCCCAATTAAGGAATAAATTCCTCCAAATGGGATGGAAACCACCACAACAATACCAAATCCCTTTGATAATTCCATCCCCTCAAAACATCCCACAATGATGCCAAGAAGCTATGTGGTCGAGGAAGAAATTCCCCCCAACTGGCTAAAAGATTGGACGTTAAGGAATGTCTCGGCTACCACAGAGGTAACCCACTGGTTGGCCATGGAAAAGACTCCATCGACTGAATTTGATGCAACAACAACACAACATGAGGTAACGATTGTGAGCATTGAGTAGGCTTTGCTCAACCCACACCATTTTTTGGATGACCACCTTCAGTCAATCTTCAAGATGCGTCGGAACCTGGAGGACCAACTCCACAATCAGAGCATCCTCAGTTGCTGCATGGACCTCATTTTTGAATCCTTGTCCAATGCACCTGCCCAGAAGCATTGTCTAACTTGGAACCAATTTTTCATCTTCACTTACATTAATGATGGATGCCCAGTTTCGTCGCACCTTTAGTTTTTCAAGCATTTTGTTCTACAGGAATCAATTACAACCAATTTTTTTTTGTTTGTTAAAACTTTGGTTTCTGGCTATAGCCACGTCTATATTTTTTACAAGCCACATGTTCTGGTTTCCATGCATGTGGAATAATAGGTGGAATAATTTGAACAATGTATTGACCTAAATACTCTCTAAGGTAATACAATCTCTTTTATTTACAAAAAAAAAAACAATTTTTTTGTACTAAATTGACAAAATATAACAGACTTACTCTTTATCAAGCACCTTTTTCCATTCATTTAGAGTATCTCCCCTTCCCTTTTTTACTCATCTTGATGATTTTCCCAAACAAATGCCCCTTCTATGTCATCAATTTTCTTGATGTACTCACTAGCATAATAGACCGACTCATATACTATGTACCCCCTCTGCCATAGAGCCCTCCAGTTTTTCGCTTTATCGAACAAACCCCTTCAATTTTTCCATGTACCTCTCTAAGAAGAACATATAACGATATGAGAGAACCCCAACTAATTCAACCTCATCAGGTAGGTGAATTATAATATGGACTTGCAAGTCCATAAAACTCGTGGGAAATTCCTTCTCAAACATACAAACAATCTCAACTATCTCTCGATGCCACCGTGGAATGTTAGCTATATGAATATCCCTTGATGTGATCCAACGTACCAATGTAGATAATTTTTATATGGCACATCGCAGTTCCTTGGGGAAGTCATGGTTCAAACAACCACACACAAGCAAAGGATAATGACACTACAAAATAAACACACACATCATTAATTTCCATAAAACTATGAGTGCATAGCATATTTTTACTGACGTCAATATAGAAGAAGAATCATGAGTCAACACCCAATTTAACATCCTTTGCCATAAAAATATCATATTTCTTCAAAATCCACGGGACATCACCTTCTATAAAAGACCAAGAGGGACTAGCCTCTCATTTAGTTTCGTTTCTTGGACAATGTCTCTTTTTAGTATTCAAAGCAATACAATCTGTCTTGATAGCCAATGTGTCACTTTTATTCCATGATATATGCCTCCATAAATAAGGTGAAACATTTTTTATTATATGCATGGGATCTAGTAAGTGGCCAATATAAATATGCTCCCAATATGGAAGCTCATAAAATTTCATCCCAATGGGCATTTTCTCAACATAGGTGTCAAAAAATTCAGGATCATCGAACACAGGTTCCCCATCTGATCAAAGAATTCTACCATTTCCTTCTTCTTATTTGTGTCATGTGATCTATTCCAATCTGTCAGTGTCATTATTTCAGGTCTCTGGTTTCTCTCTAGTTTACTATTGAAATAAGATGCAACTCTTATATAAGGGTGGTCTTCTAGGAGGAATACTCTCGAGCATTCGTACACCAATTTTTGTAGGTCATTGGACCACCTAGCCTTTATAGAAGGTCCGGAATATTTACATCCACGATACCCTTTTGTTACAATACCTTCAATGTTAACGTATATATATCATGTTAGAGTAAAAAATATAGTTGCACCAAATAAAGTATGCCAAATAAAATTATAGATATAAATAAATCGATGATTGTGCTTACCGGAGAAAACTAGTAGTCCTGGATAATTGTGCGTGGTGTAGGCACATATGCCATACAATGTAAGAGACATATTCATTGGGATGGGTCTTAATACATCATATACTTGTATCCATTCCTATAATTGCTTAAATTCATCGATCAATGGTTGGAGGTAGACATCCATTCTCTTCCCTTGTCTTCTACCCAGGACTATAAGTGCAACATAAGATGTTCCTTCTTCATGGACAATCATGGGAGGATATTGTTATTGATCACTACCACTAAACAAATAGAATAGTTGGTGTTTTGGAGGGAATACAAGTTAACTACATCCATAACTATGTTGAATCAGAGGCTTTGTACTTCATCCTTGAATTTACCGGTCCATGTATCCTTTGTATGCTTCATGGCTATTGAATCTATTGGGATTCACATAACTCTTGGCTCACTTCTATGTGAGGCATGCCACCCCTGCAACATGGCTAATTGTTTGAAATGAAAGAGCCTTTGAATCCTTGGAATTATAGGCATGTGCCTCAATATCTTATGAGGAGGACCATGTGCCTTACCCTTATTTTGTTGTTTATGGTATCTATCATGCCCACATTTTGGACATATGTCTTTGTATGCATATTCGTTTCTATATAGAATATAATCATTCAGATATGCATGGTATGATATGTACTCAACACCCAACATTTTCAGAATTTTCTTTAGATCTACGCAACTATCATGCAAGAAATTATCACTCATAAGTACCTTATCTTTTAATAACCTACAATTAGTGAGCAATAGAAATTTACACTATCATTAAGCATGAATAAAATCAACGCTTTCCTTCCTTCATTGTGTGAAAAGATTCCTTAAAACTTTAGGGGACTTAATGGTTAGTTACCTCAAAAGTGTCAAGAAACACACATCTGACATACCATACATTACTTTCAAGTTGTATAGTAACATTGTTGCCCCTAGCTGGGTAGACCTTGCAGACTCCTGTATTGGACCAAATAGAGGAGTGGTGGAAGTATATTCTAGTCTTTCATAGAAGGTGTCTACAACATCATCGTCATCCCCTATTTCATTTTTCTAAAATGCATCTAACAACATTCCCTCCATGGCTTGGGTATCCCGCAAGAAATCATCCATACCAACCTCTATATCATTTCCTTCATCCACAAAATGTGAAGAACTAGTGTTACTATCAAGGTTTTGAATTGGTGACCTGGGATGGAGTGGGAATTGAATAGGTGGTTGTTTCAACCATTCTCAGTATGCTTCCTCTCCGAGCTCTTTTTGTTTAACAACAAGCTCACAACTTGACATCGTAGAGGGGTGCACGGTAAATGGTGGATAGTTCACTCGTCATCAAAATTCTAATTGTAAAAATATTGAATGTTACATTGATAATATTAGTAACATAATGATTTTAATATGTTCAAACATTTATTAGAAGCATGGGCAATTTTTTCCCAATAATAAACATGAAACCAACCCCTTTATAAAAAAAATGTCGAATTAAGCAATATATTTACATTAGTTTCATTGAAATTCCAAAAATATAATTACTCAAACATCTTTCTCTTACGCCGTACGGGGTTGTCTACATAAAAGAGATAAAATTCAAGGAGTAATATTGTTGATTCAGGCTGGTTACTAGAAGATGGCATGTTAGGATTGGTAGGGTAAATAAGTTGTCCATTTTCATCAAACATCTGCTTGCAACATATTTCTCCTGATAAGAGCTTGCGAAATTTTGGGACCACGAGAATATCTTGAGCATTTGAACTCGATCCTAAATCTTGAACCTGCAAAATTCAATGAACAATTATTAAACTGCACATGCATAAATAACATAAATTCAATGAGATAAATTAATTATCAATAAAATCTATACATACTACAATCAGCATGAGAGAACTTGAAGGAGTTACAAAGATATGAAATGAGGCGACGCTGGAAAAGAATTGGCCATTTGATATTATAATTTTTTTTTTTTTTCTGCATTTGAGTCAAAATCACCATCTTGTGTAGCATAGAACAATATAATTTCAAAAATAATTTTGAATAATAAAAATAACTTGACAACTCACTTAAAAAATCATTGTTTTTTCTCCAATATCATTTTTTTTTCCAGCCCAACTATACAAGAAATCTCAATCTAGCTTTACAAAATCTAAAATAGTTAATCAATCCCTGAAAAATGTCCTCCTTAAACACAAAAAATGTGAATTTGATGCTCAACCCCTCTCTCTCTCTCTTGCATCTACCCCTCTCTCCCCCTCCCTCTCTCATTCATTGTATCCCCTTCCCTCTCTCTCCCTCCCTCTCTCATTCATTGTATCCCCTTCCCTCTCTCTCCCTCTCTCTCCCCCCCACTTGTGCACTTTATCATTTAAAGACGTACCAGTGCGTATGTATAAACAAAACACACCAGTGCATTTAATTGAGATAAGCACCGAAGACTGACCTTTGTTATTACCTCCTTAAAGAAAAACCTAGGCAAACTTTAAATATGAATGTTTTCATTTGAATTGTGCAAATTTAACTGTCTTATGGTGTGTTATTACTTACACAATTCCCTGATGCATTATGGATACCGCATCGGTGTGCTATGCATGACATAGCCCACTGAAAACATAACTCATGAAAAAAAATAATGCACGCGTTTATCATCAATGCTCTGAAATATACAATGAAAAAATGAACGATAATTTGAGTTTTGTGTTTATAAAGGAAAACCCTATTCATTTTTTTATTGTTTACCAAATTTTAGAGAGGATATTTGTGCAATGGAGATTTATTAGCAAAGATTTCTGGGTGGGTGGATTTTTTTTGAAGAGCCAAATTCAAGGGGGAGTATTGTAGATCACACATAACTCTGTAGAGGAGACTTTCATATATATGATTTCATTCTATTAATCATCTTGATCATTCTCATATTTGATTCAAACAATTTTCAGTGCATCCCCCCTAAAAAAAATGGTTTCATAGTTATCTTTAGTATTGGAATCTCTAATTTCTTGACTGTTATTTTGCTTTCTCCTTCTATATTTCACAAGAAGAAATTTTTTAAAACACGATTTATTTATAGGGTTTGGTTATTTATATTTGGATGTTTCCTATCCATTGCAATGAAACCACTCATTGCATTGGATCCCAAATCATCATGTCGTTGTCAGTTTTTTTTTAAACCTCTTTGTGGTGACTGGTGTGCTATGTACACAGTAAGCGCACCAGAGTGTATTTGTTTGTAAAAAACACCGCTATATTTCAATTCAAAATATTATTAAAAATTATTTTTGCGGTTGGCGGTGCGCATGTTACATAAATACACACTGGGGTACATTGTTTACAAAGCGCACCGTTGAGTTTAAAATGGAAAAAATACTATTTTTATATGGAAATCATCATTTCTTAAATTTGTTCACTGCTCGACGATGCGTAATAAATAGTACTTAGGAAGCCGTGTTTTTCTTAATTCATAAAGCACTGGTTGAATACAAAAATTTGTAAAACGTTTTCAATTTCGCAACATCATTGATATACTTATTGATGCATATATGTGTGTGTGACTCACCGTTGTGCATAAATATTGTTTACGCCCTGATTCGAATTATCTTAATATACACACCGGGATCCTATTTTTCTAAAAAATAATAGTTTTATATCTTCTTTTTTTTCAGGGAGATTTTGAAAATTCCAAGGGACAAACAAGGGAAAAACTAAGACATGTCGGTCGGGATGTCCAAAAATGTGTAGAAGAATATGTTAAAATAAATTAACATAATTTCGTCACAAGAGGAGTCATCCCAATTACAATGTGTATCAAAGGTATGCAATCATTTTTTTATTCTTTTGTGTACATCGAATTTAAGTATCGTGTGAAATACTAATTTTCATTGTTTTGTTGTAGAAAAGAAAAACAAATAAAATCCACTCATCACATAAGACATGAGGACGAGGAATAAAATGATTGATCACAAACTTTGTGAGTATTTATGTTTTTGGTCTTTCTTAAGATTTCATGTTTGTTGTGATATTTATATTTAAATAATTAATTTACACTTGTCCATGGATGTCTTCTACTAGGTGCTAATGTACAAAGAGAAACCAACCCATGAATTGATAAATATTGGGTTAAGTATGATTTGTGAGTATATGTTGAAGAATGAAAGTTTGATTGAACAATTTGTAAGTAGCTATCTTGTTTAACTTCCTTTGTTTTATAATTAACGAAAAAAAAAAAATCTTGTACTGATTATATGGACTATGCTTTGTCATGCCGTATTAAACAATCAAGAAACAAAGTATGGAACATACATTAGAGGAGATTTTGAGAGAATTCATGAAGCATGGCTTTGAAAGAATCTGTATTGTTTATATAATACTTGGTGATATGGTATGTTTTTTTATTTATGCAATCATGTATATTCTACTATATATAAATGTGCATATACTTATTACAATTTATTTCTATGTTTGTAGATGGAAGATGAAGGGGCAGAACATAAAAAAACAAGTCGACCAAGAAAACATTATGTTTAAAAATTGAAGTACAATATCACTTACAAATGATGAAGAAAAGAGGCATGCATGCAACTCGAGCAATGTCAACAATTCAACTCGTGAATGGCAATCAAAATAATTGAATGTTACTGCAAATTGTATGTTTTGGAATATTTGTCTCTAAAAATCAAGGATTTTGTTTGATGTATTCAACATATTGTCCCAATTGCATCAGGACATGTTACCAATAAGTGTAACAATTGAAAATTGGTTGCAAATCGATTATTGTACTAGACCTTTATGTTGTCCATTTTTGTATGACAGTGGGTCTCTTATTCATATATAATAAAATAGGTTTTTTATTTCATTACATTGTCGAATGTTGTAAAATGTTGTGTTCCTGAATAATTAATCTGTGGATGATTTACATTGTTACAAATAATATAGGTTTAATTGGTTGGATAACACAATAATGCAATCATTATATCGAAATGCAATAACATAAATATAAAACAATATTCTTATAAAATAATATTTTATTTTGAAATAATTAAGTGAACATTTGTAAAAAACAATGAATTAAAATATATACATAATATGCATTGTAATATTTTGAACTGACTAGACAATGCTTTCCATAATATAGACATCAGTGCGTTTGAGGACTCGAATGTTGGATTACTGANCAATAATGAGCAATAATGTTACTTTTAACCACAATTTATACTTCAACAATATTCATCAATTTATCTTTAGCATTCAATAGATTATCAACAGTATAATCATAAACAACATCACATCACAATAGATACATGGTACACTAGAATTTACGTGGAAACCCAAATGGGAGAAAAACACATAATTCTTTTCTTATATATTCATCAAAGGAAAACATTCATTGGAAGCACCAACTTCTGATTCTCCAGCTACAACTAGAAAAAGGCTCCAACCCCCTATTTTCAGGCTCCAACCTGAAGGAAGCTACAAATCCCTAATTCTCTGGCTCCAACCAGAAGGAGGCTACAACCCCCTAAGTTCTCTGGCTACAATCGAAAGGTGGCCACAAACACCTTTCCTTGCCCCATCCTACCACCCTGAAATATAAATGTAGATCATCTGTCACAAAATTTTCCACTGTCACTGTCATTGTCACTCTGACACTATCACTATCTCTGTCTCATCAACATGTATCTGATCGTCAACCAACTAAACCATACCATGCATCAATTGTATACCAATATACATACTATCTCATGTATCAATCATGGACCAAAAGATACATCAATAATGAATACTAAATCATGAACTAGAGCATCAATCATGTGTAATATGTACCATCAACCATATGCAAATGTGTACCATATCATCAATGAAGCATCTCAAGGAACCAATGCATGTCCCTCATGCATATGCTACCATACAACATGAATATGTCTCAACCATGTATAATCAAATCATATATATGAATGAGAAGAACCATGTCATATGTTGAACTAGATATAAGAGTGCTCCTCACTCAACCAAGCAACCAATATGTACCATAAGCATGTGCCAAACAAATCATACCAAGTATGCCTCAAGAATATACAATATCATGATCAAATGTAACCAACCAAACAAGCATACAACCATACCAATACCTTTGTAGCTGACCCGAAACTATAAAATGTTGACCTATAGACTTCCTTCAGACTTCAGGGACTCGGTACCAACATTTATCCCAAATGTGTCTTGGTCTCGCAAGACTAATACATCCTATCAAGTGAGTACTTGTGTGACGTTAGTACTACAACCAATGAGTGCCTCATGGTACATTCTATACCTGACCCATGGGTATGCCATAAATTAGGGTTTCCTCATATTTTCCCTCTCTCCTCTACAACCCCGAGAATCTCTCACTTCTCCCGCTTCTCTACCTTAGATTTCTCCATCGTAAACTAGCCAAAAGATCATAGCACTAGACCATAACACTCACAAGAAATATAATCAATGAATGAGTGTGTGAGTGTACTTGTGAATGACTCCTTGAGGTGTATTTATACTAATGGTGGGTAACCTCTCTCCTTAAACTAAGATCTTCTTGTTACAACCACTTTACCCTTTCATTCATTACTTGTAACTAACTAGGGCTTCTTTCCCATTCTTCGGGGCTTCCAACTTCATAAGGTCATATCTCCCTAATCGTGAAGAACTACATGGAATTCCACATATCACCAAAAATGGTATGACGATTATTATCCATCCATGAGTGAGTTACCTTCATTTACTTTGTCCTTCATTATCTAATTCAATGATCAACTATGGGATCCTTAACCATGCTTAGGGGTTTCTTGTATAATTCTTCAAAGAATCTTCCTGTGAGATTCATGCTTAGAGCTATGCCATAAGGGGACCACTTTGGAGACTTCTCCAAATACACCCATCACATCAGTTGATGTTAATCCATTATTCGTTGACATCAATGACAACCAACTGTCCAACAATATCCCCCTTTGGCAGTGATGACAACACTTAGGCATGATAAGCCTTATGCTCATGCTCTTCCTGTGACCATCGCTCCCCCTTTCTGCATGCTTCTTTCTCTCCATCTCCATGCCTTGTTATTTATCTCTCCCCCCTTGAAATCAAGGGAAAAGTGTAATCCTCTTATAGGAATGTTCCCCCTATCTACATGTCGTTGCTATCTCTACAAACATTTTTCTTCATGGTGCTTCCTCATGTAATTCTCTTATGTATATATGAAAAGCATTCGAAAGTTTCTTTATATTGAAGTTCTTCAAGAATTATGTTTCTCTCCCACTATCTAGTTAAGCTTGATTCTAAGTGGATCACTATGGGGTATAAACTACTCCAAGTTTCTGTTGGAGATACTCAAATGGTTCTCTTACAAGCGGTTTGGTGAATATATCTACAATTTGCTCTTGTGTCCCGACATACTCTAGCTTGATTTTATTCTTTATAGCATGTTCCCGTAAGAAGTGATACTTGATCATAATGTGCTTCATCTTAGAGTGCATCACTGGATTCTTTGAAATATTGATGGCGTTGGTGTTGTCACAAAGTATTGAAATGGGCTCATCATACTTTACTTGCATATCCTGCAGAGTCTGCTTCATCCAAAGAACCTGAGTACAACATTTTGTTGTTGCAATGTATTCTACCTATGTCGTGGACAAAGATAATGATGATTGTTTCTTGCTTAACCATGATACCAGGCACTCACCCAAGTAGAAAGTTTCTCCACTTGTACTTCTTCTATCATCAATGCAACCTGCCCAATCTACATCTGTGTAGGAAACAAGAGATATATCCTTCCATTTTGGATACCATAAACCAAATTCTTTTATACCTTTGAGATATCTGAATATCCTCTGTACTGCCAAAACATGTGATTCCTTTGGTGTTGCCTAAAACCTTGCAACCTGTCCAACTGCATGCATCACGTCCGTTCTAGAAGTTGTCACATAAAGTAAGTTGCCAATCATTGATCTGGTCTCTGATCTACGTCCTTGGACTCATCATCCTTAATTAACTTACAACTTGTCTGCATAGGAGTATTGAGTGGTTTGCATTCTATCATTCAAACTTCTTCAAAATTTCTCTGATATATTTTTCCTGAGATATGAAGATACCTTCATTGCTCTGACATATTTGTAGTCCCAAAAAGAAGGTTAAATCACCAAGCAAAGACATCTCAAACTCATGTTGCATGTATTTGAAAAACTTCTAACTCATCCTGTCATCGTCACTTCCGAAGATAATATCATCTACATAGACTTTAATGATCAATGTAATGTCTCGATCCACCTTTATGTAGATATTGTTGTCTACATTTCCCTTCTTGAATCCTTGTTGATGTAGATACATGTCCAGTATAGAGTACCACACTCTAGGAGCTTGCTTGAGTCCATATAATGCCTTCTTCAACTTGCAGACATATCCTTCCTTTTCTGATAGAAGAAATCCTTATGTTTGTTCAATGTATACTTATTCTTCTAAGTATCCATTCAGGAAAGGTGTCTTGACATCCATTTGATACACCTTGATGTTCTTCGGACATGCATAAGCTAGAATCAATCAGATTTCTTCCATCATGGAAACTGGGATGAACGTCTCTTCAAAATATATACTTTCAACCTAAGAGTATCCCTTGCATACCAATATTTCTTTGATCCTAGTAACCTGTCCATCCTCATTCAACTTGTTTCTGAATACCCACTTTGTACCAATGACATTCTTATTCTTTGGCCTTGGAACCAATTCCCATGTATCATTTTTCTCTATATAATCTAACTCTTCTTCCATGGATTTGACCCAGTGTTCATCTTTGTTGGCTTCTTCAAAACTACTTGACTCAATTGTAGATATTAGTCCTAGATGTTGTTGTTCTGGTGAACATATTCTTCTTCTGGTTTCAACTCTTGCATCTTTATTTCCAATCATCTGATCTGACGGATGATTATTTTGCACTCGTTTGATAGGTGTCTTTAGAGGTATCTATAGATCTTGTTGTTATTGCTCTACTTATGGATGCTCTTCTTCATCTTACTCATCTACTTCTTCTTCCTTTACTTCTTCTTCATGAACCTATTCCACTGGATTTTTTCTTTCATCTTTTATCCTGCATCCATCTATCTCATCAATTGTCACGTTGATGCTTTCCACTATTTTGTTGAGTATGATATTGAAACATTTGTCTATTTTCCTTTTTTTTAGTACCCAACCAACATTCCTTTGTCAACTCATGAATCAAAATTTCCCATTCTGCCATCTTCTCTTTTGATGTAGCATTTTCTTCCAAAGACTCTGAAGTGCTTCACATTTGCCGATATTCCTTTCCACAACTTGTAGGGGGTCTTATACTGTTATTTTTTAGCATTCATTTGTTTTGAATATGGATTGGTGTATGCACTGCATGTACCCAAAAGATGCATGTCAACTTGGAATCCATTAACATAGTTTTGGCCATTTCTTGTATTGTCTTTTTATTTCTTTCGAAAACTCCATTTTGTTGAGGTGTCCTAGTTGTGGAGAACTGCCTTTTTATGCCATGCTCACTGTAGAAGTCCATAAATTCCTTTGATGTAAATTCTCCTCCATTGTCTAATATTAAGCACTTTATTTTCGAATCTATTTCATTTTCAACCATCTCTTTGTATATCTTGAAATTTTTGAATGCTTCAGGATTCTTCCTGAGAAAACAAACTGCATTCATTCTTGTGTAATAATCTACTAGTAGCATGAAGTATGTTCACCTTTCAATCCTTTTGTTCTTGTTGGTCCAACTAGATCAGTATGTATGATTTCCATTGGCTTTGTCGTGGAGTATTATTTTGACTTGAACTTTGTCTTGATCTGTTTTCCCTGTAGACAATGCTTGCATAGAATGTTTGTTGGCTTTGAGATCTCGGGCATTTCTCTCAATGCTTCCTTTTTGCTGACCTTAAAAAGATTAAAAAAAATTGTGTGACCCATTCTTATGTGTCAGATCCAACTTTCATCATCCTTTCCTAAGCAACATTTTTCCTTTCTGATTTCATTTAGAACATATATGTTACTTGGAGTTCTGACAACTATAGCTACCAACTTGTTGATCTTGCTTTCCTTATTTTGTATTTCTTTTAATCAAACACAAATCTATGTCCTTGATCACACATTTGACTTACACTTAGTAGATTTTTTTTCATGTTTTCGACCAGTAGAACATTGTTTTCCACGACATCCTTGCTTCCCAGTTTGATTGTGCCTCTTCAAATAATTATGGTTGAGTTGTCATTCCGAAATGACATTGATCTATCTCATTTCTTCTTCAATGTCAAAATTTTGTCTTTATCACCTGTCATATGCTTTGAGCATCCATTGTCAGCATACCATCCGTGTTTCTTGTGCTGAGCTTGTAGAGAAAGGTTACATTCTTCAATGTTGAATTGATCTTTCTTTCTTATCCATATATTTTGCGGTTCCTGCTTATAATTGTTGTGAATCTTCCTTGGTTACTTTGGAGGAATATCGAGCCTGTAATATTGGGCCATATGTCCAAATTTGTTGCACTTGGAGAATTCTACCTCATCACTAAATTATCCAAATATGTTGTAGTTTCTATTTTATGATTCATAAGGTCTTCTTGGATAGTTATTTCTTGTGTATCTTTCACCGTTGATTTTGTTCTTGGTATTAGCTTTACAATTCACACCTTTATGCCCAAAGTTATTACATGAGTAACATGAACTGTTGGCACATGCCATTTTGGGGGAAAATCATGGTAATTAATGAAGATAGTTAGGAAATGGACCAGAAAAGGAGTTTGCACCAGGAAACAAAGAAAAGCAGCCCCAGGAAATGAGGAAAGTCAAAGGAAGGAAGAAGGACGTGGATTGATGAGGAAAACAATTGGATTTTGGACCAACCACGTTCAGGGAGTTAGAATGTGGACAAACCTAATCCACTTAGGATTAGTGGGTTAGGGTTTTGGTCATTGTTGTAATGGGTATTAATCCATTTTTGTAATATAAATAGATGGTAGTGAGATAGAGGTTGTGGTTGTTGAGGAGCGAATAAATATTGGCATAAAGAGCAAGTAATACTAAGATATGAGATATAGATATGAGCAGATACACAAAGAGATGCACTATAATCGAGGGTAAGGTAGGAAGTTGTGGATCTTAGTGTGATCTTTTTAGCCTCATATGTAATGTGCACGATGCTATAAAATTGATGAAGAATAATAAAAGAGTGAAGAAAGCCAGATCTTTGTGGATGTAGCCTGGGGGGTGAACCACGGTAAAATTTGTGTCTATGTGTGGAATGTTTGTCTTATTTCTTGCAATTGTTTATGATCAATGAAGTAATTTGGTAGAAGTAAAATGCAACGCGCACTAGAATAGCCATGATATTTACTGCAGAATGAACCTTAATGAATTAAAATGATTACAGAATGGTAGATATGGATATAATAATGTCTTAGAATGATATATCTAATGTATGTTGAGGTAGGAAGAATGTCTATCATCCCCACAGTAGCCTCCATTCCACGATTTCAGACATCTAGATCTTGCAGTCACCCATAAGCCATATCGGGTGAGACTGCATTGTGCACTATGTACACAGTGTTTCCTTTTGGTCTCCAGAAGGACCGATGGTTTGCAAGGTGTTTTTGGAAACCTAAAGTAGAACCCAGGTCATCCCAAACATCCAAAAAATGGTTTTGTTTCCGGCTGGAACCCAAAAGAACAGACTGGAAGGGACTTGTTGAGAAGGACAGTGAAGAGAATGTAGTATTAGAAGGGGATGTTCAAACCATGGAACCCAACTAAGGAGGAGATTGAATGATGGTTGATAAAAAAAGAGCTCGAGTTTGTGCATAAAGACAATAAGAGTTCCAAGTATACATCGCACCAATATTTGGAAAGGTATGTATTTTATGATGTTCATGAGGCATTTTTGTGTTATTTTCCACATTTTCTACAAGAGTGGATACTGAGATTGAAAGATAATCAGCCAAATAAATGGATAAGACCAATAGAGTGGTTTACTGAGAATATTGCGCATCTAAAAAGAGTATTATAGTATTATTAAGACCAATAGAGTGGATTTCTGGCTAGATAGTATTATTGTAGGATTCATTGTCGAGTTTGCAGTCAATACTGCAAAATCATATACTACTGTAGAGCACGAGTTTTGGAAGGGTCCAAGAGGAAGGTTTATTAGATCACTCTATACGTCAATCAAAATTTTGTTGCATGATAAAGGTGTGATGGAAATGGAGTCTGACAACTAAATAACTCTACGTGCATGGGGAGACTGGGGGAAGAAATAAGGATGATCTGAGATATGGAGAAGGATCTGGATAGAGGTCAGAAGAAGGAAGCAATGGACCCCATTATGATGGATGCAGAACAGATCAAGGAAATAATGGATAAAGTGGGAATGACATGCAATGAAAGAACCTACCAATATAGGATTAATAGGAAAAAAAAGGCAATAGTTGAGCAGGAAGGCTTGGAAAGTGATGAAGAAGAGGTAGAGTATCTTCATGCTACTAGGTAGATTGAGAATATCCTTTGTGCCACATATGAGAGAAAAACCAAAGGTCAAGGGTCTGGCGTAGAAGAAAGCTCTCCATTCCAGATCAGAATTAGTGTGGAACCCACAACCCCATGCGACTAAGACATCATAAAAGAAAGAAACATTTAGAAAAACAACAATCAATAGCAAAAGGATTCCAGTAGGACAAAGGACCAGTGGAAAATAAAGTGGAAGTACGATTTCAACTAGCAGTATTCAGTTATCTACATCGCGCAGAGGAGGTAGTACAAAAATTTTTACAATTGCAGGAGCAAACACAACTATTTGGTTACCATAGTTTCATGGAGAAGGGTCGGAGGACCTAGAGAAACATCTATTTATTTGTGAAAATATTTAGGAAGCTAAAAAGATCATGGATGAAGATACAAAAGTGGCTCATTTTGCAATTACATTCAAAAACCATGCGTTGGACTAATTTATGAGCCTCACATTAAACAGTCCACAAGGAGCACCTAAAATCATTGTGGATGTAAAAAAGGAACTAATCATTGAATTCTAGCAATCAAGTTCATACTTCCATTACATGAATGATATGTTAGAAATCAAATAGAATCCAGGAGAGTCAGTTTGGGAAATCAACCAGAATTTCAAGCAATTGAAAAGTAAGTTGAAATACCCTATAACAGATATGTGGCATAGGCAACTATTAATTAATTCATTATTGACACATTTTAAATATACATTGAGGCAATAGAAGTTCCAGACTCAGGTTGAGGCTTTCCAAGAATCCTTACAATTGGAAGAGAACCAATATAAACATACAAATCCAGTTGTAGAAGAGTTGAGAGAGGATCTAAAAAAATTGACATTTCAATTGAATCATAACAAAAGCAATGAAAATAGGGAAGTTGTCTGGTGTACCTTATGCGGAATAGAAGGACACCACAAAAATGAGTGCCCAAAATTTGCGCATTACTTGGGAGCAGGAATTCCAAATCCCTTACCCATAGGAGGATTGTGGTGTGAAATATGTAAAACACATGGACATGATCCCTATCATTGTCCCATGATGCAAAAGCACCAAACAATGCCTAAGAGTAGATTCTGCAATTTCTGCAAGTCTGTAAGACATGAGGATAAGAATTGTTGAACCTTTGAAATGATGAAGGAAATGACCTCAGATGCTTATAGAATGAAAGCTAAACTAATGCCAGGACAAATTGCACAACAGTATAATAATGCGCAACAGTTTATAGCGCCACCGCAATATAATCAAGTACCAGAGTATAATACACCGCGCACAAACAATAAAGGTAATAGAGGAGGATTCAAAGGAGGAGGTCGTGGAAGAAGAGGATTTGGAAGAGGTAGAGGACCAATAACCTGTCACAATTTTCAACAACCTAGACATTATGCTAGGGATTTTCCACTTCCACTAGCAACATGCATGTATTCTCGTGTAGCAGATCACGATACAAAAGACTATCCTACTCTTCTGACAAAGATACTAGAAAAAAGGAATAAGAATAATCAAAATGTTCAATGGATTGCCACAGAAACTAGAGATGATGGGAAAAAGACCAATATAGTTAATAGAGGTGGAACCAAAATAGGATCAGATGTAGTGAATCAAGATCAAAACCAACACCAATGGGTCAAAAAGAATGCAACACCAGAACAACATTTTGATGCGTGCAAGGAAAATGAGACATTCAAGTAGGCTAGAAAGAAGATTTTGCAAGAGAATATTGCTTTTACTTCAAATGCAAAACCAACATATGATGGGATAGTATATGATATGCCTCACCCATTTGACCATACTAGTAGTGATCAACCTTCAGAAAAATTAATTAATCTAAGAAACTTTTTAATGTCTTGCGTGAAGTTATTGAATGATTAAACATCTCTATAAGTATTACAAAGCCTGTTAGAAAAATGCAATTCTGGAGAAGAGATAAAACTAGAACAAAAGGCAGTTAATCATGTCCATAAGAAGACAAGGAAAAATAGAGAGTTCAGACTGAATGCAAATATTGGAGACTTTAATATGGGTGACATCATATTATATTTGGGATCTAAGGTAAATTTTCTGCCTAAGAAGACATGGAAATGTATGGGGGAACCTACATTGGGTTATTCACCTATTCAATTGAAACTAGAAAACCAACATAGAGTGGTACCAATTGGTCGATTGAAAGGCATACAAGTGGATTTAGATGGTGTGTGCACTATGGCATATTTTGAGGTGATTGATATAGTGGATAATACTGCACTTTATCTAGCATTGTTGGGACTGGATTGGGCATTTGACAATCAAGCCATCATCAATTTGAAGACCCAGAAAATGATTTTTGAATTAGGAGAGTACATATTTATAGCACCACTATACCCTTTAGAAGTTGGAAGACATGTTGAACCAACGACAGACAACTTCCTCACAGAAGAGATAAATTAGTTTTACATGACTACTGCGCATGGGGAAGATTACATTAACCCAACAAAAGATGGAATTCTTAGCTAGAGAAGCATCAATTATTGTGCGTTAGATTCTGACATAGGACTAGAGAATTGAAAACAATGTTTACATGATATATCTACCAGAAGATGTGCAAGAATGACGTATGCACTAAGATGGATTGGCTCAGAGGTAAGAGAACCTCCAACTGTTGGTTGTGGAGCCTAATTATATTCCTCATTCAGAGTTTTGTTTCAGTCATGCTTGGACCCCATTCCCTAATGGGGGGGTGTGGGGGGGATTCCCCCCCACAAATATTGCCAGGGGGGCGACAATAATTTTTTGTATCCCCCCCCCCCCTTTGTGGGGGATTCGGGGGCAGCGCCCTCAAAGCAAAATTTTGGGAAAATTTTCCTTGTAAAATATTGTAATTTCATAATCAATCTGAACCGTTCATGATAAGGTCACAGATATGACAGTAGAAGTCATTTTAAGGATTTTTACCCTAGAAGGAAACCTTGTTTTATGAGGGAATTGTATTGCAGTTATGTATTATTGTGAATATTGTATTTTGAGAGAAGAGACTGTGAGAGAAAGAAGAGGAAGTTACAACATGTGTGTTGTAGGTTGTATCTCTTCATTTTGTTGGATAATAAAAAGGAAGGACCTGACAATTTATTTGGTGGATGTAGCCCACACTGGGTGAACCATGCATATTTGTGTCTTTATGTATTGTGTATCTTATGTGTTTTATTTCTGCATTTGTTTTACTTTATTTCTCTGCGTTCTTCTTTTTCTAAAAATTGGTATAATATTGAAATGTAACTCACAGGAAAAGAGGGTTCCTGGTTTGAGTAGGAGCAATGGCGGAATATGGAAAGTTTAGGGTCGAGAAATTTAAAAACCAAAACTACCAGTTATGGAAGATGCAAGAAGCCTTACAATTGGAATATAACCAATATAAACATACAGATCCATCTGTAGAAGAGCTGAGAGTGGATCTCAAAAATTTGACATTTCAGTTGAATCATAAAAAAGGCAAGGAAAAGAGGGAAGTTGTCTGGTGTACCTTATGCGGAACAGAAGGACACCACAAAAATGAGTGCCCAACATTTGCGCATTATTTGGGAGCAGGAATTCTAAATCCCTTACCCATAGGAGGATTGTGGTTTGAAATATGTAAAACACATGGACATGATCCCTATCATTGTCCCATGATGAAAAATTACCAAACAATGCCTAAGAGTAGATTCTACAATTTTTGCAAGTCTGTAGGACATGAGGACAAGAATTGTTGAATCTTTGAAATGATGAAGGAAATGACCTCAGATTCTTATATGATCTGAAAATATCTTTTAATGACTTTGGTTGAGTTTTTAATTGCATGGGATTATTAACCATTCAGGAAGCTTAAGAAAGAAGGATGAAGATAAGAGAATTATATCACAGCCATAAACTCATATATAGAACTGAACATAAGCAACAAGAACAACAAACCATAACAAGAAAAGTGATAATGGAGTTTGGCACAAAATTGCCGACGTCTCTAGGCCGTTGTCTCAGTGGGGGAGGCTTCTTTATTAATTATTCAATGCTTTCAAAATATAGAAAAACTACATCAAATGGATCTCATACTAGTCTCACTGTGTTCTTCTCGACCTTAGAAATCCAATACAACTGACGGCACTGAAAAACACTGAGTGTAGCTCCCAGAAATGGTCCGCAAGCGTCTGCTCCTCAACAACTTCCCTACATAAAAATGGCTTTGGCTTTTCTTTGCTTCAACATAACTCTGATCTAACTGTCCTCCATGGCCTCAAACATGCCTGGTTTATATATATATGAATTTGGTTATCATTCCCCAACTTCCTCCCAAAATCTGGGCTCAAAAAGAGCTCAATATCTCCCAAAAATGGCCAAAATCTCCATTAACAGGCCTGAAAATCAATAAAAATCCAATACATCTGGTTAAAAGCCCACCTGTGTAACAAAATATCAAAATTAGCCATTAGGTCTAGGCGTGCGCTCCAAATTGAGGTCACATGCATCTATGTATAGGACCACGCTCTTAGGGTGCGCCTACCCCAAGGTTCCAGCCCCCGAAACATTTGGTGGAAGGTGTTAACAATGCACATTGGTGGTTACATACATGGCGCCCACACCCCTATGGTTATATGTAACAACAATTAAACCTTGGCTTGGGGCTTAGCCCTAGCCCCTTTCTGCCCAACACTTAATGCATACACTTTATTAACAATAAAGTGGGTTTTAAATTACAACAAATGGTGTGGGCGTGTTGGCATTTGGTCATTTCTCAAAGCTTTGGTCAGCCAATAGGTCATCGGGTCAAACCCCATGAGCTCCAAAAAAAAAAATTCATTCAAACAAGTGACGGGGTGCCATGTGGAAGCCCATGTCTGAGCCACGTGGTGCCCTTTCATTGGTCCTCAACTGCCACTTGTCAACACTGCATTGGTCCCCGTCACTGCCCAGTCACCCTGCTGCCACACGTCACTTTGTTGATGTCAGTAGGACGTCATGCTGAAATCATCATTGACTTTTTCCAGTTGACCTGTTGACTTTTTAGTTGTTTTCTAAAATGGTCAAAGTCCGATAACTCTCGCATACATCGTCTATTTGAGAAAGTAAATATATTTCCAGAATCAGCATGATGAGCCAGTCGCAGTGGAATTGGTTTCGTCTGATTCTGAGAACTTTGATTTTTGAGCCTTTTCTAGACCTGGAAGCCTCCTAGATCTAATTATGGATCACACCTCCCCACTAAAGGACCTTTTGGTCCCCAAAAGGTTATTGACCAATCAACAAGCTCGGGATAGGCCACCCGGCTTGTCCTCTGTCTCTGAACTCTATCCTGTGCACCTGTCTCATCAAGATCAACTGTAACACAATCATGACAACTGACAGTATATTGTTAGCCATTTGAACCCTATTACATCTTACTGAAGCCACTATCATCCATGTAGACAACATTACTAATGATAACATCAAACTGCAAATGAGCTGATATACTTGTAATATTTGCACGACATGAGCTTATCTTGAAGCAACTTATGATTGGTTTTCCATTCAACAATCATTTCTTGTTCTTTCTTAAGATTGCTTACTTCATTTGAAACAATTATTGGTTTGTTGATTGCTTCCACTACCTTCTTTAATTGTTCCATTGTTTGAAGTGTTTTATTTTCCTTAACATGATGAGCATGAACCACATAATCTTGACCTGCTTTGGTTAATTGATATTGATTCTTTGTCTTGTAGAAGATTGCCTTACGATCATATAAGTATGGACTACCTAAGACCATTCCACATTCACTTAATGGAACTACATCACATGTTACCTCGTCCACATACTTAGATGAAATTGCAAATTTGATTGTGCATTGTTTTGTTATGTGCATTTGATGATGATTGCTTATCCATTTAAGTGTATAAGGCTTATGATGTACTTGTGTTTTTAACCCCAATTGCTTAACCAATTCTTATGAGATTAGATTAGCTTGAGATCCACTATTGATTAATGTGTTTATCTTAGTGTGTCACATGATTACCCTTATATGAAACAAGTTACTTCTATAATAAATGCCTTCACCAATTTTACTTGTCATACCAACCAATGAGACCTTAGATTCGTCACCTAAATCCGATCCCAAGTCTGTGGGTCTTGTTTTCGCTGCCACTGTTTGCCTTCCCTTATTTTCCTTGAACCACTTTGGCCTCTTCTCAGGATACAATTGCCAACATCTGTCCTCATCATGTCCCTCTTTCTTGCAATGCTTGCAAGAGGGCTTCTCGTCCTTTCTTTCCACTGCATTTGAATTCTTTCCATGCCATTTCCTCTTGTCCTCTTTCCTTGAAGACGATGATTCCCCTGATACACCTGCTTTTCCTGCTTCAATGTATGTCGCTTGAACATAAACCTCATCAAGGTTAGTGGGTCCAAACATGAATATAGTGTTTCTAATATGTGCAGGTAAACCTCCTATATACTTCATAAGGGTTTTTTGTGTATGTAAAGGGATATCTAACATCAATGCCATTTTTCAAAATCCATCGGTATACTCTTGCACCATTTGTCCTTTTCTTAGTTTTAAAGATTGCCATTCAATTAATATTTTTTTTTTATAACCCAAAGGATAGAATTGTTTCCTAAGTGCAGAAATGAAGCTTTGCCATGATGGAAATACATTACCCACTTTTTGTGTTCCGTTATGCAACTTGCTTTTCCACCAGATGAGAGTTTTACCTGCAAGTCTCAAAGATGCCAACTTGATTTATGTGGCTTCATCCTTGATGTGTTGCACACGTAAAACTCCATCTGCCTGACCCAATTGTCAAGTCTCTCTGCATTAACTTCACCATCATATATGGGCAACTCAAGTTTGACATCAAGTTTTAAAAATAACATTTCATTCTTATGTTTATGAACATGTTTCTTTGCATTAGATTTAGAACTTGAACTTGAAGAAGGAGGTGATGATGGAGGTGAAGGAGGAATCTGAGGAGGATCCTCTTCCTCTTCACTTTTTCCCTTTGAATATTTTCCAAGAACCGGTCTCTTTCGTTCCAAGTAATCCTCTTACAAAACTTTCACCATCTCTGACATAGCAAGGAATTTTTTTTGAAACTCTTTCTCATCAAGAGAAAGTCTCTCTTTTGATTCCATCTTCTTGCTGTGAGAAGATCTGTTTCTCAATCCAATCAATGGATTCTCTTTAACAAGATCGACTTCACCACGTTGTAGCTTTTCCTTGGTTAACATGCAAAACTCAAATCCAAACGTCAACTATCTTTGATACCACTTGATCCGGAAAGATCTTTTAATGACTGTGGTTGAGTTTTTAATTGCATGGTATTATTAACCATTCAGGAAGATTAAGAAAGAAGGATGAAGATAAGAGAATTATATCACATCCATAAACTCATATACAAAATTGAACATAAGCAACAAGAATAGAAAACCATAACAAGAGAAGTGATAATGGAGTTCGGCACAAAATTGCCTACGTCTCTGGGCCTTTGTCTCTGTGGGGGAGGCTTCTTTATTAATTCTTAAATGATTTCAAAGTAAATAAAACGTACATCAAATGGATCTCATACTAGTCTCACTGTGTTATGTTCGACCTCATAAATCCAACACAACTGACGGCACTGAAAAATACTGAGTGTAGCTCCCATAAATGGCCCGCAAGCATCTGCTCCTCAACAACTTCCCTACATAAAAATGGATTTGGCTTTGCTTTGCTTCATCATAACTCAGATATGACTATCCTCCATGGCCTCAAACAGGCTTGGTTTATATAGATCTGAATTTGGTTATCATTCCCCAACTTCCTCCCAAAATCTGGGCTCAAAAAGAGCTCAATATCTCCCAAAAATGGCCAAAATCTCCATTCACAAGCCTGAAAATCAATAAAAATCCAATACATATGGTTAAAAACCCTCTTGTGTAACAAAATATCAAAATTAGCCTCTAGGGCTGGGTGCGCGCTCCAAATTGAGGTCACATGCATCTATGTATAGGACCGCGCTCTTAGGGTGCGCCAACCCCAAGGTTCCAGCCCCTAAAACATTTAGTGGAAGGTGCTAACAATGCACACTGGTGGTTACATACATGGCGCATGCGCCCCTGTGGTTATATGTAACAACAATTAATCCGTGGGTTGGGGCTTAGCCCTAACCCCTTTCTGCCCAACACTTAATGCATACACTTTATTAACAATAAAGTGGGTTTTAAATTACAACAATTGGTGTGGGCGCGTTGGCATTTGGTCATTTCTCAAAGCTTTGGTTAGCTAATAGGTCATGGGGTCGAACCCCATGAGCTCCAAAACAATTTTTCCATTCAAACTAGTGATGGGGTGCCACATGGAAGCCCATGTCTGGGCCACGTGGCTCCCTTTCATTGGACCTCAACTGCCACTTGTCAACGTTGCATTGGTCCCCGTCACTGCCCAGTCACCCTGCTATCACATGTCACTTTGTTGATGTCAGCATGATGACATCCGTAAGATGTCATGATGACATCATCGTTGACTTTTTCCATTTGACCTGTTGACTTTTTAGTTGTTTGGGAAAATGGTCATACTGTGATAAATCTTGCATACAACGTCCGTTTGAGAAAGTAAATATACTGATGGAAGCAGTGCGATGAGCCGGTTGCAATGGAATTGGTTTCGTCTGATTCCAAGAACTTTGATTTTTGAGCCTTTTCTAGACCTCGAAGCCTCCTAGATCCGATTCTCGATCACACCTCCCCACTAAAGGACCTTTTGGTCCCCAGAAGGTTATTGACCAGTCAACAAGCTTGGGATAGGCCACCCGGCTTGTCCTCTGTCTCTGAACTCTATCCTATGCACCTGTCTCATCAAGATCAACTGTAACACAATCATGACAATTGACAGTATATTGTTAGCCATTTGAACCCTGTTACATCTTACTGAAGCCACTATCATCCATGTAGACAACATTACTAATGATAGCATAAAAAAGATGACTGCAAATGAGCTGATATACTTGTAATATTTGCACGACATGAGCTTATCTTGAAGCAACTTATGATTGATTTTCCATTCAACAATCATTTCCTATTCTTGCTTAAGATCGATTACTTCATTTGAAACAATTATTGGTTTGTTTCTTGCTTGCACTACGTTCTTTAATTGTTCAATTGTTTGAAGTGTTTTATTTTCCTTAACATGATGAGCATGAACCACATAATCTTGACCTGCTTTGGTTAATTGATATTGATTCTTTGTCCTGTAGAAGATTGCCTTACGATCATATAAGTATGGACTACCTAAGACCATTCCACATTCACTTAATGGAACTACATCACATGTTACGTCGTCCACATACTTAGATGAAATTGCAAATTTGATTGTGCACTGTTTTGTTATGTGCATTTGATGATGATTGCTTATCGATTTAAGTGTGTAAGGCTTATGATGTACTTGTGTTTTCAACTCCAATTGCTTAACCAATTCTTCTGATATTAGATTATCTTGAGATCCACTGTCGATTAATGTGTCTATGTTAGTGTGCCGAATGATTACCCTTATATGAAACAAGTTACTTCTACAATCAATGCCTTCACAAATTTTACCTATCATACCAACCAATGACACCTTAGATTCGTCACCCGAATCCGATCCCAAGTCTGTGGGTCTTGTTGTCATTGCCACTGTTTGCCTTCCCTTCTTTTCCTTGAACCACTTTGGCCTCTTCTCGGGATGCAACTGCCAACATCTGTCCCCATCATGTCCCTCTTTCTTGTAATGCTTGCAAGAGGGCTTCTTGTCCTTTCTTGCCACTGCATTTGAATTCTTGCCATGCCATTTCCTCTTGTCCTCTTTCCTTGAAGACGATGATTCCCCTGATACACCTGTTTTTCCTGCTTCAATGTATGTCGCTTGAACAGAAACCTCATCAAGGTTAGTGGGTCCAAACATGAATATAGTGTTTCTAATATGTGCAGGTAAACCTCCTATATACTTCATAAGGGTTTCTTTTGTATGTAAAGGGATATCTAACATCAATGTCGTTTTTTGAAAGCCATATGTATACTCTTGCACCATCTGTCCTTTTCTTAGTTTTAAATATTTCCATTCAAATATTAATGTTTTTTCTTTATAACCCAAAGGACAAAATTGTTTCCTAAGTGCATAAATGAAGCTTTGCCATGATGGAAATACATTACCCACTTGTTGCGTTCCATTTTGCAACTTGCTTTGCCACCATATGAGAGTTGTACCTGCAAGTGTCAAAGATGACAAATTGATTTGTGTGGCCTCGTCCTTGATGTGTTGCACACTGCAGTAAACCTCCATCCACCTGACCCAATTGTCAAGACTCTTTGCATTAATTGCACCATCATATATGGGCAACTCAAATTTAACATCAAGTTTTAACAATGGCATTTCATTCTTATGTTTATGAACATGTTTCTTTGCATTAGATTTAGAACTTGAACTTGAAGAAGGAGGTGATGATGGAGGTGAAGGAGGAATCTGAGGAGGATCTTCTTCCTCTTCACTTTTTCCCATTGAATATTTTCCAAGAACTGGTCTCTTTCGTTCCAAGTAATCCTCATACAAAACTTTCACCATCTGCGACATAGAAAGGAAAGTTTTTTTAAACTCTTTCTCATCAAGAGAAAGTCCCTCTACTAATGCCATATTCTTGTTGTGAGAAGCTCTCTTTCTCAATCCAATCAATGGATTCTCTTTAACAAGATCTCCTTCACCACACTATAGATTTTCCCTAGTTAACATGTAAAACTCAAATCCAAACGTCAACTATCTCTAATATCACTTGATCCGGAAAGATCTTTTAATGACTGTGGTTGAGTTTTTAATTACATGGGATTATTAACCATTCAGGAAGCTTAAGAAATAAGGATGAAGATAATATAATTATATCATATCCATAAACTCATATACAGAACTGAACATAAGCAACAAGAACAACAAACCATAACAAGAGTAGTGATAACAGAGTTCGGCACAACATTGCCTTTGTCTCAGTGAGGGAGGATTCTTTATTAAATATTCAATGCCTTAAAAGTACAAAAAAATCACATCAAATGGATCTCATACTGGTCTCACTATGTTCTTCTCGACCTCAGAAATCCAACACAACTGACGGCACTGAAAAAGACTGAGTGTAGCTCCCAAAAATGGTCCGCAAGCATATGCTCCTCAACAGCTTCCCTACATAAAAATGTCTTTGGCTTTTCTTTGCTTCAGCATAACTCTGATCTGACTGTCCTCCATGGCCTTAAACAGGCTTGGTTTATATAGATCTAAAGTTGGTTATCATTCCCCAACTTCCTCCCAAAATGGCCAAAATCTCCATTAACAGGCCTGAAAATCAATAAAAATGTCAGTAGGACATCATGCTGACATCATCATTGACTTTTGCCAATTGACCTGTTGACTTTTTCGTTGTTTGGGAAAATGATCAAAGTGCGATAACTCTCGCATATAGCATCCGTTTGAGAAAGAAAATATACAACCAGAATCAACGCGACGAGCCGGTCGCAATGGAATTGGTTTCGTCTAATTCCAGGAAATTTGATTTTCGAGCCTTTTCTAGACCTAGAAGCCTCCTAGATCTGATTCTGGATCATTACAGGATGAAATCTGAACTAATTCCAGGACAAATTGCACAACAATATAATAATGCACACCATTTTATAGCGCCACCACAATATAATCAAGTACCACAGTATAATACACTGTGCGCAGAAAATCAAGGTAATGGAGGAGGATTTAGAAGAGGAGGTCGTGGAAGAAGAGGATTTGGAAGAGGTAGAGGACCAATAACCTGTCACTATTTTGAACAACCTGGACATTATTTAAGGGATTTTCCACTTCCACCAACAACATGCATGTATTCTCGTGAAACATATCACGATACACAAGACTATCCTACACTTCTGACAAAGATACAGGAAAAAGGAATAAGAATAATCAAAATGTTCAATGGATTGCCACAGAAACTAAAGATGATGGGAAAAAGACCAATAGAGTTAATAGAGGTGGAACCAAAACAGGATCGGATGCAGTGAATCAAAATGAAAACCAACACCAATGTGTCAAAAAGAATGCAACACCAGAACAACATTTTGATGTGCGCAAGGAAAATGAGACATTCAAGCATGCTAGAAAGAAGATTTTGCAAGAGAATATTGTTTTTACTTCAAATGCACAACCATCATACAATGGGCTAGTATATGATATGTGTCATCCATTTGATCATACCAGCAGAGATCAACCTTCAGAAAAAGTAAGTAATCTAAGAAACTTTTTGGTGTCTTGCTTGAAGTTATTGAATGATTAAACATCTCTACAAGTATTACAAAGCCTGTTAGAAAAATGCAATTCCGAAGAAGAGATAAAACTAGAACAAAATACAAGCAATCGTGTCCATAAAAATACAAGGACAAATAAAGAGTTCAGATTGAATGCAAATATTGGAGACTTTAATATGGGTGACATCATATTATATTTGGGATCTGAGGTAAATGTTCTACCTAAGAAGACATGGAAATGTATGGGGGAACCTACATTGGGTTATTCACCTATTCAATTGAAACTAGAAAACCAACATAGAGTGGTACCAATTGGTCGATTGAAAGGCATACGAGTGGATTTAGATGGTGTGCGCACTATGGCATATTTTGAGGTGATTGATATAGTGGATAATACTGCACTTTATCTAGCATTGTTGGGACTAGATTTTGCATTTGATAATCAAGCCATCATCAATTTGAAGACCCAGGAAATGATTTTTGAATTAGGAGAGTATAGAGTTATATCACCATTAGACCCTTTAGAAGTTGGAAGACATGTTGAAACAACGACAGACAACTTCCTCACAGAAAAGATAAATTAGTTTTACATAACTACTACGTGTGAGGAAGATTACATTAACCCAACAACAGATGGAATTCTTAGCTAGAGAAGAATTAGTTCTTGTGTGTTAGATTCTGACACAAGACTAGAGAATTGGAAACAATGGTTACATTATATATCTACCAGAAGATATGCAAGAATGACATGTGCACTAAGATGGATTGATTCAGAGGTAAGAGAACCTCCAACTGTTGGTTGTGGAGCCTAATTATATTCCTCATTCAGAGGTTTGTTTCAGTCATGCTTAGACCCCATTCCCTAACGCGGGGGTGTGGGGGAGATTACCTGCCAAAAAATATTGCTAGGGGGGCGACAACATTTTTTTGTAGCCCCCCAACCCC
>ML796761.1:57677-104513 GCA_009831015.1 Picea engelmannii
AAGTCATTTTAGGGATTTTTACCCTAGAAGGAAACCCTGTTTTATGAGGGAATTGTATTGTGGTTGCACGTATTATTGTGAATATTGTATTCTGAGAGAGGAGACTGTGAGAGAAAGAAGAGGAAGTTACAACATGTGTGTTGTAGGTTGTATCTCTTCATTTTGTTGGATAATAAAAAGGAAGGACCTGACAATTTCTTTGGTGGATGTAGCCCACACTGGGTGAACCACACATATTTGTGTCTTTATTGTATTGTGTGTCTTACGTGTTTTATTTATGCATTTGTTTTATTTTATTGCTCTACAATCTTCTTTTTCTAACAACTGGCATAAGATCGAAATGTAAATCACAGGAAAAGAGGGTTCTTGGTTTGAATAGGTGCAATGGCGGAATATGGAAAGTTTAGGGTCGAGAAATTTAATATTGGAATTGACTTTTTCCAATTGACCTGTTGACTTTTTCGTTGTTTGGGAAAATGGTCAAAGTGCAATAACTCTCGCATATAGCGTCCGTTTGAGAAATAAAATATACAGCTAGAATCAACGCGACGAGGCGGTCGCAATGGAATTGGTTTCGTCTAATTCCAAGAAATTTGATTTTTGAGCCTTTTCTAGACTTGGAAGCCTCCTAGATCTGATTATGGATCATTATAGGATGAAATCTGAACTAATGCCAGGACAAATTTCACAACAGTATAATAATGCGCAACATTTTATAGAACCACCACAATATAATCAAGTACCATAGTATAATAGACCGTGCGCAGAAAATCAAGGTAATAGAGGAGGATTTAGAAGAGGAGGTCGTGGAAGAAGACGATTTGGAAGAGGTAGAGGACCAATAACCTGTCACTATTTTGAACAACCTCGACATTATGTAAGGGATTTTCCACTTCCACCAACAACATGCATGTATTCTCGTGCAACAGATCACGATACACAAGACTATCCTACACTTCTGACAAAGATACAGGAAAAAAGGAATAAGAATAATCAAAATGTTCAATGGATTGCCACAGAAACTAAAGATGATGGGAAAAAGACCAATCTAGTTAATAGAGGTGGAACCAAAACAGGATCAGATGCAGTGAATCAAAATGAAAACCAACACCAATGTGTCAAAAATAATGCAACACCAGAACAACATTTTGATGTGTGCAAGGAAAATGAGACATTCAAGCAGGCTAGAAAGAAGATTTTGCAAGAGAATATTGTTTTTACTTCAAATGCACAACCATCATACGATGGGCTAGTATATGATATGCCTCATCCATTTGATCATACTAGCAGGGATCAATATTTAGAAAAAGTAAGTAATCTAAGAAACTTTTTGGTGTCTTGCTTGAAGTTATTGAATGATTAAACATCTCTACAAGTATTACAAAGCCTGTTAGAAAAATGCAATTCTGGAGAAGAGATAAAACTAGAACAAAAGACAAGCAATCATGTCCATAAAAATACAAGGACAAATAAAGAGTTCAGATTGAATGCAAATATTGGAGACTTTAATATGGGTGACATCATATTATATTTGGGATCTGAGGTAAATGTTCTGCCTAAGAAGACATGAAAATGTATGGGGGAACCTACATTGGGTTATTCACCTATTCAATTAAAACTAGAAAACCAACATAGAGTGGTACCAATTGGTAGATTGAAAGGCATATGAGTGGATTTAGATGGTGTGCGCACTATGGCATATTTTGAGGTGATTGATATAGTGGATAATACTGCACTTTATCTAGCATTGTTGGGACTGGATTGGGCATTTGACAATCAAGACATCATCAATTTGAAGACCCGGAAAATGATTTTTGAATTAGGAGAGTACAGATCTATATCACCATTAGACCCTTTAGAAGTTGGAAGATGTGTTGAAACAATGAAAGACAACTTCCTCACAGAAGAGATAAATTAGTTTTACATAACTTGTATTCTGAGAGAGGAGACTGTGAGAGAAAGAAGAGGAAGTTACAACATGTGTGTTGTAGGTTGTATCTCTTCATTTTGTTGGATAATAAAAAGGAAGGACCTGAAAATTTCTTTGGTGGATGTAGCCCACACTGGGTGAACCACACATATTTGTGTCTTTATTGTATTGTGTGTCTTATGTGTTTTATTTCTGCATTTGTTTTATTTTATTGCTCTGCAATCTTCTTTTTCTAACAACTGGTATAAGATCGAAATGTAATTCACAAGAAAAGAGGGTTCTTGGTTTGAGTAGGCGCAATGGCGGAATATGGAATGTTTAGGGTCGAGAAATTTAACATTGGCATTGACTTTTGCCAATTGACCTGTCGACTTTTTCGTTGCTTGGGAAAACGGTCAAAGTGCGATAACGCTCGCATACAGTGTCTGTTTGAGAAAGAAAATATACAGCCGGAATCAACGCGACGAGCTAGTCGCAATGGAATTGGTTTCGTCTAATTCCAGGAAATTTGATTTTCAAGCCTTTTCTAGACCTGGAAGCCTCCTAGATCTAATTCTGGATCATTATAGGATGAAATATGAACTAATGCCAAGAAAAATTGCACAACAATATAATAATGCGCAACATTTTATAGCACCACCACAAATAATCAAGTACCACAGTATAATACACCGTGCACAAACAATCAAGGTAATAGAGGAGGATTTAGAAGAGGAGGTCGTGGAAGAAGAGGATTTGGAAGAGGTAGAGGACCAATAACCTGTCACTATTTTGAACAACCTGGACATTATGTAAGGGATTTTCCACTTCCACCAACAATATGCATGTATTCTCGTGCAACAAATCATGATACACAAGACTATCCTACACTTCTGACAAAGATACAGGAAAAAAGGAATAAGAATAATCAAAATGTTCAATGGATTGCCACATAAACTAAAGATGATGGGAAAAAGAACAATATAGTTAATAGAGGTGGAACCAAAACAGGATCAGATGCAGTGAATCAAAATGAAAACCAACACCAATGTGGCAAAAAGAATGCAACACCAGAACAACATTTTGATGTGCGCAAGGAAAATGAGACATTCAAGCAGGCTAGAAAGAAGATTTTGCAAGAGAATATTGTTTTTACTTCAAATGCACAACCATCATACGATGGGCTAGTATATGATATGCCTCATCCATTTGATCATACCAATAGAGATCAACCTTCAGAAAAAGTAAGTAATCTAAGAAACTTTTTGGTGTCTTGCTTGAAGTTATTGAATGATTAAACATCTCTACAAGTATTACAAAGCCTGTTAGAAAAATGCAATTTTGGAGAAGAGATAAAACTAGAACAAAATACAAGCAATCGTGTCCATAAAAATACAAGGACAAATAAAGAGTTCAGATTGAATGCAAACATTGGAGACTTTAATATGGGTGACATCATATTATATTTGGGATCTGAGGTAAATGTTCTGCCTAAGAAGACATGGAAATGTATGGGGGAACCTACATTGGGTTATTCACCTATTCAATTGAAACTAGAAAACCAACATAGAGTGGTACCAATTGGTAGATTGAAAGGCATACGAGTGGATTTAGATGGTGTGCGCACTATGGCATATTTTGAGGTGATTGATATAGTGGATAATACTGCACTTTATCTAGCATTGTTGGGACTGGATTGGGCATTTAACAACCAAGCCATCATCAATTTGAAGACCCGAAAAATGATTTTTGAATTAGGAGAGTACAGATTTATATCACCATTAGACCCTTTAGAAGTTGGAAGACATGTTGAAACAACGACAGACAACTTCCTCACAGAAAAGATAAATTAGTTTTACATAACTACTGCGTGTGAGGAAGATTACATTAACCCAACAACTAATGGAATTCTTAGCTAGAGAAGCATTAGTTCTTGTGTGTTAGATTCTGACACAAGACTGGAGAATTGGAAACAATGGTTACATTATATATCTACCAGAAGATGTGCAAGAATGACATGCGCACTAAGATGGATTGGCTCAGAGGTAAGAGAACCTCCAACTGTTGGTTGTGGAGCCTAATTATATTCCTCATTCAGAGGTTTGTTTCAATCATTCTTAGACCCCATTCCCTAACGCGGGGGTGTGGGGGAGATTCCCCCCAAAAAATATTGCTAGGGGGGCGACAACAATTTTTTGTAGCCCCCCCACCCCCCCTTGTGGGGGATTCGGGAGCAGCGCCCCCAAAGCAAAATTTTGGGAAAATTTTCCTTGTAAAATATTGTAATTTCATAGTCAATATGAACCATTCATGATAAGGTCACGAATTTGATGATAGAAGTCATTTTAGGGATTTTTACCCTAGAAGGAAACCATGTTTTATGAGGGAATTGTATTGTGGTTGTGTATTATTGTGAGTATTGTATTCTGAGAGAGGAGACTGTGAGAGAAAGAAGAGGAAGTTACAACATGTGTGTTGTAGGTTGTATCTCTTCATTTTGTTGGATAATAAAAAGGAAGGACCTGACAATTTCTTTGGTGGATGTAGCCCACATTGGGTGAACCACACATATTTGTGTCTTTATTGTATTGTGTGTATTATGTGTTTTATTTCCGCATTTGTTTTATTTTATTGCTCTGCAATCTTCTTTTTCTAACAACTAGTATAAGATCAAAATGTAACTCACAGGAAAATAGGGTTCTTGGTTTGAGTAGGTGCAATGGCGGAATATGGAAAGTTTAGGGTCGGGAAATTTAACAACCAAAACTACCAGTTATGGAAGATGCAAATGGAAGATTATTTATATGAGAAGTATTTTTCCTACCATTGGGTGGAATAACAAAGAAGTCGACGACCATGAAGGACGAAGAATAGGAGGTTCTTGACAGAAAGGCACTAGGAACGATACAACTGAGCTAAACTGCATGAAAAACCATCGACATCCAATAAGGTATTTATAATGAAGAGATTATTTAATATGAAGATGTCATAAGGTGGGTCTGTTGCAGATCAATTAAATGAATTTAATACGATTATTAATCAGCTATGTTCTGTAAAAGTGGACTTTGATGATGAGGTCAGGGTTATTCTAATATTGTGCTCATTTCTAGAAAGATGGAACAACTTGGTCATGGTTGTAAGTAACGAGTTGTCTCTGGTTCAAATACTCTAAAATTTGATGATGTTGTTTGTGTTATCCTTAGTGAGGAAATGCGACATAAAATCATAGGGGAGATATCAAGTAATGCGTTAAACATGGAGAATAGGGGAAGACAAAAGGATAGAGGAAAGGGATGAGGGAACTATGGGAATTCTAGGAAGGGAATATCCAAATCCAGACTAGGAAAAATAGAGTGTCATAATTGTGGAAAGAAAGGATATCTGAAGAAAGACTACGGATCTCCAAAGAAACAAAGAGATGGACATCAGGAAAAAAATCAGGAAGCAAATGTAACAAGTGATGTGTTACAACATGCTTTGATTCTTTCTGTAGAAAATATTTATGAGTCTTGGGTAGTAGATTCAAGGGCTTCATTTCATGGCACACCCCATAGGAAACATTTTCTAGATTATGTTCAAGGTGATTTTGAACAGGTTCATCTGGGTGATGATGCACCATGAAAAATTGTTGGAATGGGTAAGGTACAAATAAAGCAAAAGAATGGAAACCAATGGTTATTGAAAGAGGTAAGACATGTACTAGATCTAAGGAAAAGTCTAATTTCAACAGGGAAATTGGAAAGTGAAGGTTGTATATCTATATTTACAGATAAGGCGTGGAAGGTCACCAAAGGATCACTTGTGATAGCAAAAAGAGAGAAGGTAGGTACATTGTATTTATGTAATGGTAATATTGATTCTTCTATCTCTTTATCTTCTACATGAGTGGATACAACACTGTGGCATCATAGGCTTGGACACATGACTAAGAAGGGGATGCAGATACTTCACAAAAGAAAAAAAATTCCATATCTTAAACAAATTGATTTGGATTTCTGTGAGCATTGTGTTTATGGAAAACAAAAGAGAGTCAGATTTCTCAGAGTTGGAAAAGAAAAGAAGAGTGAAAGGTTAGAGCTTGTGCATACATATGTATGGGGACCAACTCAGGTATAATCTCTTGGTGGATCTCATTATTATGTTACTTTTATTGATGATGCAAGTAGAAAAACTTGGGTTTATTGCATTCGACAAAAATATGATGTTTTTGATACTTTTAAGAAATATAAATCTTTGGTTGAGAATGAGACATGAAAAAGTTTGAAGTGTCTCAGATCAAACAATGGAGGTGAATATTGCAACAAGGAGTTTGATGATTATTGTTCATACCATGGGATTCGTAGAGAGAAAACAGTTCCAGGAACACCAGAAGAAAATGGTGTGTTAGAAAGGATGAACATGACAATCATGGAGCGTGCAAGGAGTATGAGATTGCATGCAGGGTTTCCCTTATAGTTTTGGGAAGATGTTGTAAATAATGTTGTTTATTTAATAAACATAGGACCTTAAATCTCTTTGGATGGCGGCACTCCATAGGAGGCATGGACAGGTAAAAATGTAAACTATTCATTTCTGAAGACTTTCGGTTGTGAAGCATTTGTCCATGTTGATAAAGAAAATATAACAAAGCTTGAGGAAAAATCCAAGAAGTGTACCTTTATTGGGTACAATGTTAATGATTTTGGTTATCGCTTATGGGATTATGAAAATCACAAAATCATTAGGAGTAGATATGTCATATTCAATGAGAAGGTCATGTACAAATATTAGTTGCGGGGAAAGAAACATGAAAAAGAAAAAATTGAATACACAGTGCTTGATGAGATCACTAGAAAAGAAATTCCAAAGGTACTAGAAAATCAAAATGTATAACAACAGGAGCATCGGGTACCTCAAACTCCTGCAAGTGTTGTTAGAAGATCTACCATGTTAAGTAGACTCCCTAAATGATACTCTCCTTCATTGTATTATTTATTGTTGAACAATTCTAGTGAACCATAATTTTATGAAGAGACAATGTAGGTAGACACTAAAAAGAAGTGGGAGAAAGGCATGAAAGAGGAAAAGGATTCCTTGGTAAATAACCAAACTTGGGACTTGGTTCAGTTTCCTGCAGGAAAAATAGCATTGGAGAATAAATGGGTTTACAGGTTGAAGGAAGAAGATGGAGGAAAAATATTATACAAGGCTAGACTTGTTGTAAAGGGGTTTGCACAAAAGAAAGGTATAGATTTTGATGAAATATTTTCTCTTGTTGTTAAGATGACTTCAATTAGCATTGTTTTAATCCTTGTGGTAGTAGAAGATTTGCATCTTGAACAGTTATATGTAAAAACATATTTTCTCCATGGGAATTTGGAGGAAGAGATTTATATGTTGCAACCACAGGGGTATGAGGTCAAATTAAAGGAGAATTTGGTATGCATGTTGAAGACGAGCTTGTATGGACTAAATCAAGCTCCAAGTCAATGGTATTTGAAGTTTGACAGGTTTATGAGAGAACAAGGTTATAATAGATGTCATTTTGATCGTTGTGTTTATTTTAAAAAATAGAAAAGGGAAGTTATATTATCTTGTTATTGTATGTAGATGACATGATTGTTGCAGGGTCTAATATGCACGATATACATTTTCTCAATAAGAAATTAGTTAATTCATTTGCAATGAAGGATTTGGGTGCTGCAAAGAAAATCCTTGGTATGAGAATAAAAAAAGACAAGAAAAATCACAAATTAACATTGTCTCAGGGTGAGTACATAGAGAAGGTGTTGGAGAGGTTTAGAATGCAGAATGCAAAACCAGCTAGTACACCTTTTTCCATCCATTTCAAATTAAGTAATAAAATGTGTCCCAAGACACATGAGGATATAGAATACATGTCCAGGGTCCCTTATTCATCAACAATTCGCAGCTTGATGTATGCGATGGTTTGCACAAGACAAGATATTGCACATGAAGTGGGAGTTGTGAGTAGGTATATGAACAATCTAGGTAAATAACATTAGTACATAGTAAAATGGATTCTCAGGTGTTATTACTCTGTAATTTCCCTTGGCTGCGGAAGGAAAACTACAAAGGTAACCACAAACCACTTTGGGCTTGGAATCTGGCCTTTCCAAACCAGAGAGGGCTCTCTCACTGTATATTAAGCTTAGTGTCCAGATCTGAAATGGAGATAAAGTTGTAATATGTGGTGGATGGCATAGGTGAAAAATAATCCATTGGGCATGGAGTCTATTTTAAGGTAATGGGAGCTATCAGTGACTGGTGGTGGAATTCTCAAGGAAGCAGAGGAAATATAGTAGATGTTTTGAGTTATTCAAATTGTTGTAGTATGGGTGAGGGACATAAATCTAGAACCAAATTACTTTGGAGAATCAATCACAGGATAAATTCCCAATCATTTCAGAGGAAAACATATGAAAGTACTCAGCAAATATGAAAACAGAGCATAGCAAATGAATTTTGTAATCAGAAAATTGATGTTGAATACTGAAGAAATTTAACATCAAATGGAGAAACATGAGATAAAACACATACATAAAGACAAAGAGGACACAAAACTCAAAACCTTCCACACAAGAATTTTTGGCAAAAGTAATTATGGACTTTTGACTGATATTCCATTAAAACTCAAAATTACACAAGTGCTCAAAGAGATGTCTCTTCTATGATTTTTGTCAACCCCTTAGTCAATAAAAATTACAAATATATATAGAAAATACTCTTCCCCAATATGATAAGTTTTATTTCAACTACTTCCCAAAGTTGGATCTGGTTACAAAATTATAGCAACAGGATTAGAACTGCCAGCTAGGAAATAGGAATCATTTTTTTGGAAAATAGGGGTCAAATATAACATCATATTTCTCAAATAATGATATTTGTTACAAAATGGAGAGACATTTATGTGAATTGTCTAGTTCTTGATAAAATCCTCTTACATTTTTCCAAAATTCCTCTCCATCGTCTCGAGATCCACGCCCAAAGATAATGACTAAAACAAGAAATCATTAAATGTTTAAATCTTAAAAATAGGATGTAAAGATCCATTTGAATATTCAAAACCATGACACCTGTGAATAAACTGAGAGGGGTTTTCTGAATGGGATCGTTCTTGAAAAAATACTCTTTCAGTTATCAAATATTCCTTTCCATGTGGTTATAAACTGAGTTTGAAGTTGACTGCAAATAGTCATTTCCAGAACTTGCATAGCAAACTTGCGGAGCAAGTTTCTTTTTGACATTTTGTTCTATTGTTTGGATTTGATTAATGGTTGAAGGTCATTGATTGATAGTTTGAAACTTTATATGATGATAAGCATCCCTAGGATCACTCCATTACCCTTTCAAACACCATTTTCTTCAACATCCTAATATATGTCAAACACTCGATTTAGACTTTGACCCTTGAGAAAATTATAAGACACTAACGTTGGTTCCAATGGGGATGATGTCCTCCCTATGAGGAAGCAAAGAACCTGTTGAACATGTTCCTTCATCCATTGGGTTTTTCCCAACCTTCAAACTGACCGGTGTATTTCTCTAACTGAAACCAAACCCACTCTTCAAATTGTACAGTGGAATATGAAAACAATGTTGCAAACTAAAAACTGAATTGAAAACTCACTACTGAAAAAGATGCTCAGAATGTTGAGCTTATTCACACACCTACCCACTTTAACTGGTTAATGAGTTGCTAATCAAATGAATTCAAAGATACAGTGAAACCATATAATCACTTTATCCATTGTTTGATTTTCTTGCATATCTTTGTTCATGAACAAAATGCAATACTTTCTTAATGACAACTCAAATAAAAACTTGTAGTCAAACTCAATATTGATAAAAACTGAAGATTTTTAAAGTTTGAGATCACTTACTGACTCCAAACATGTTTCAAAAGGATCATCAAAATAATGCAAATTGATGTCGATACATTTCTCAAGATTGCCACTATGATGTGTGACCCCTCCAACTGCATTTTTTCCTTCATGCAAATTTAATTGATAGTTGTCACAAAGAGGCTGAAAATCTGCACTAAATTTCTGTGATGAAACCCCTACTGGAAATAAATACATGGTTGATTCTAACATTGAATGATCATTATCTTCATTTTCCAACTCAAGGTTATTCAATGGTTGCAAATTTTGACTGCAAAAATCTTCCATATAATCGGCTACAGGGTCGTGAAGAACACAAATAAATTGTTGATTTGTATTATTGTCATCTTGCTCCAAAAAGGTAATATCTCTTTGCATCAGCTTGCACTCATCATCTTTGTTAATGATTTTGAAATCTTCTTTCAACAACTCAAATGAAGCAAAACATAAGGGAAGAGGGTTACCTTCAACCAACTCACTATTTTCTTCGTATTCAATAGCATAATTGTCATACGCAGAGTGAATGTTTTCCTTAAACTATTGAGAATGATCATTTTTTAATAGAGAACATGCATTTGGTTGTTCTAAGAAATATACATCATCATTATCATAATCATCATAATTAGGCACATCAAGCACATCTGCAATGTCGTCAATCAAGAACATTGTGACAACAACTTGCTCTCCAACAAGCTGATTTTCAAGTTCATTTTCATGACATTCTTCACTGAAAATTTTGAAAAAATTCATGGAAAAATCAATATTCTGCTCATGATGAAAAGTCTTAAAATCCAAAACAGTGACAAAATGTTTTGGGACAACAACTTGTGGATCAGAAAACTATTCATTATCCTCTGCAAATACATCAACAGTAAAAACTTCAAGAAAATGCATGATTTTATTAAACCTTTGCTCAAAATTCATATCGGTTACTTTTTGTTCATGGTCACTCTCATGTTCTACAACATCCAACTCCTCATTTCGAATCTATTCTAAAATATTCCCATAAGATTGAAGGTTATCTTCCACTTCTTGTGCATCGTTAAACATTTGTTGCAAGGTATCATACCTCCTCTCCATCAGAAGAAAAGATAATTATGGATGGAAGGTTGTTGCATAACACAACATAGCAACAACTTCTCAAGGTTGGATCCTTTTAGGCATCATGTAGTACAAATTAGAAAACTTCCTACTGAACATAAAGATTGTTTCATTGCTTTGTCTTTTCATGGCACTGAACTCAGAAAGGTATTGATCCAAGGACTTCCTCTCACCCTAGAAATTTTAAAAAGAATCCTTTAATTCTTCCCATGAGCTGATGATCTTGGGTTTTAAGTGTCTAAACCATTGTTTATCATCTCCTTGCAATGATTGAGCAAATACTCTCATACAAACATCATCATGCTCAATTTCAAAGAAATATGTAAAATTAAAAGCATGGATATATTTCTCAGTTGTAGGGTTACCAAGTTCTCCATCAAATAGAGGTAGGTATTTATAGTGCTTTGGAAGAAAATCGTGTAAGATATGAGGTAACTGAAGTGGTATGTATCTCTCTTTGATCTTGAAGGGTTGAGGCTTAAGCATAGGAGATATGATATTTTCTTGGATATCTTGAGGATTATCACATTGATAATGTACATCATAAAATTTGAATGAAAGATCCTTATCAGGATCAGTTATGCAAGGAACATGAGATGTATTTACAACTTTAGAAGAAGGATATACAAATGTAGATTTATGGTCATCATTAGGATTCAACAGGTAAAGACAAATTCTTTTAACATGTTCAAGAAAGGACAAGAGGTGACTGATGAAAAATAATAAGATATCTTAGAAAAAACTAAAGCTTTGATACCTGGTTTTCCCATGATGTTCTTCCATGTCTCTGTCAATGGATCGCATCCCCCATTGGAGTCTCTGAATATGATTGAAGCATGATTGGATTCGTCAACTGAATGGTACAACCTTCTTCGTGTTTGACCTTTGTTCACCATAAGAATTCAAACCTAATCTTTGTCGTTTATCCCAGAGAATATTTCACCTTCGTTCCCTGGTAGCGACGCCAAAAATGTTATCACTTCATAATTTCCCTTAGCTGCGGGAGGAAAACTAAAAAGGTAACCATAGACCACTTTGGGCTTGGAATCTGGCCTTTCCAAACCATAGATGGCTCTCTCATTGTATATTAATCTCAGTGGCCAAATATTAAATGGAGATAAATTTTTAAGATGTGGTGGATGGAAGAGGTGAAAATAATCCATTAGGAATGGAGTCTATTTGTTGTGACCAATCTCCAAGTGGGATATTTTTTGTTGTGGAGCTTGATTATATTCCTAATTCATAGGCTTGTTTCAGTCGTGCTTGGACCCCATTCCCTAACAGGGGGTGTGGGGGGGATTTCCCCCACACAACTATCGCCAGGGGGTTCCAAGGGGTGAGATGGGGGGGAGACAATTTTTTGTATCCCCCCCCTGGCAGGGTATTTGGGGGCAGCACCCCCGGAGCGAAATTTTGGGAAAAATTGCCTTGTAATTGTAATTTTATAGTCAATCTGGATCGTTCATTATAAGGTTGCAGATCTGACGGTAGAAGTCATTTTAGGGATTTTTTCCCTAAAGGGAAACCCTCTTTTATGAGGGAATTGTATTTCGAATGTGTATTATTGTGAATATTGTATTCTGAGAGAGGACATTGTGAGAGAAAGAAAAGAAAGTTACAGATGGTGTGTTGTAGGTTGTATCCCTTCATTTTGATAGATAATAAAAAGGAAGGACCTGGAAATTTCTCTAGTGGACGTAGCCCACACTGGGTGAACCATGTATATATGTGTCTCTATTGTATTGTGTATCTTTTGTGTTTTATTTCCGCATTTGTTTTATTTTATTGCTCCACAATCCTATTTTTTTAACACAATTTTTTTATGGTCAAAATGATTTGGAAAAATTCTTAACAAAATTTGAGTTAGATGATTTGGAAAATCAAAGGTTATTAGTATTATACATTGCATTGAAAGAAACACCTAGACATTGGTGGGGTACACACAAAGAGAATATCAATGATTGCTACCAATGCAAAATATTACTGTGCATTAGATTTGGCACAAAACATGAGTATAAATATATGGAGAAATGTGATGGAATGGGACAACCTAGAGAACATATATCCAGATGCATAACTCAAAGGAGAATGGTCCCACCAAAGGAATGGCCACATCACTTCATCCATACATTAGAAGGAATCACAATAAATTGGTATACAGAAATGGAACTGCGCAGAGGAACTGTAAATTGGGAAAATTTGCAACAAAACTTTGTAATTATGTTTGCATTTGAACATGATAATCAAATGATAGATGCAACACCTAATTTGATAAAAGATAAGATCTTTGAAGAACCTGAAGTTGAAATTGTAATTGCTTCTCGGAACCAAAATCGGCAAAAAATCAGACAATTTCTACATTGTTACCACGTTGCAGAAGATGACCCAGCAGAAGAAGACCCACATGATATTCAGATAACAGAAGTTGAAGGGGAAAGAGAAGTACAAGGCCCACATTTACAGTCGGAATAATTTGCTACACCACCAAAGATAAAGAAAGACAAAATTGGAACAATTAAAATGTTCACAGATCACTCTGCTCTCTTATATCTAGTCAACAAGCTAGTGTTAGGGGGGAGGATATGTAGATGGTTGTTGTTATTTCAAGAGTTTGATTTTGAAGTAGTTTTCAAGCCTGGAAGACTGAATGCAGGGCCACATCATCTGTCCAGGATAACTAATGGAGAGGAACTGAGAAACTTGGAGGACAATTTTCCCAATGCACAACTCTTTTTAGTACAAGTTGATGATGAATATTTTGTTGATATTATTGATTTTTTGACTACAGAATTTGACCCAAAGGAATACAACACTACGCAGAAGAAAAAAAATTGGTGGTTAGAGTTGTAGATTACCAACTTATTACAAGGCACTTGTATAAACTAGGAGCAAATAATATTCTAAGGAGATGTGTCATGGAACTTTAGCGTCCTTTCATATTGGCAGAAGCACATGAAGGAATAGTTGGAGGACATTGTGCAAGAAAGGATATTGTGTAGAAGATATTGCGCATAAGAATATGGTGGCCAATAGTTTCTAAATATGTAAAGGAGTATTTCCAAAATTGTGATGTCTATCAGAGGGTTCGAAAGCCATCTAGGAGGGATGATATGCCCTTAAAACCTCATGTAACCCTTAAAGTGCTTGACAAATGGGCAATAGATTTTGTATGACCAATCAACCCACCAACTAGAATATCAAGAGAAAGGTACAATATTATAGAGACAAAGTGTCTAACAAGATGGGCTGAAGCAACAACAACAAAAGATTGCAGCAGAGAAGCCGCAACACACTTCCAGTTTGAACAAGTAATTACAAGATTTGGATGCCCTAGAATTCTGATAAGTGATAAGGAAACTCATTTTATCAATAGTACCATCCAGGAAATGACTGAAGAATATAAGATACACCATCATAAGCTCACTCCTTCCCATCCTCAGGCTAATGGAATAGTGGAAGCATTTAATAAGATATTGGAGAATGCCTTAACTAAAATTTGTAATGTAAAAAGGGATGATTGGGATCTGAAGATACCAACAGTATTATGGGCTTATAGAACCACATGCAAGAAACTCACAGGGAAGACACCTTTCAGATTGGTGTGTGGGAAGGAAGAAGTAGTCCCTTTAGAATACTTGATACCTAGTCTACGCATTGTAGCCATTACAAACATGACAAAAAGAGGCGCATCTCAAGAAATATTGTCTCAACTCATGGAACTAGAAGAGGACAGGATTATGGTTGGTTTTCATCAGGAAGTACAGAAAACAAAGGACAAAGCTTGGCATGATAAACACATTAATAAGAAAAAATTTAAGGAATGATTTTTGGTTCTTCTCTATGACAACAAATATTTACAGCACCGAGGAAAATTTAGGATTCATTAGGTAGGGCCATATGAGATAAAGTCTATCACAAATGGAGGTGATGTACAACTACAGGATTTAGCAGGTAAAGAGATTCAAGGATTAGTTATTGGAAGTTGATTGAAACTGTATATGGATAGTCGATTCAATAACCCTTAGTAGATGTAGCGTAAAAAATTAGACTTGTACATAGTGTACATAGTAGGAGTTAAAAGAAAAACAAGAATTGTTTTTTGGAAAAACACGAAAAATACAAAAAATATGTAATAGATGGATAAGTGGTAGATAGGAAATTAGAATATACCACGCGCAACAGATAACAATTAGTATGAAAGAACGGGAATGCACTGCACATCAGGGAAGTGTGACAATATAGAAAAAATAGTGTGTCGATACAGAAAGAAACTGGAAAAATAAAAATGATGGTCGGAAAAGTGTAGCGTGACAGAGCATTTATGGCACGACCTATAAAAGAAGAAAACGTGCACGACAAGCCTCATTGTGAATTTCTGCAAACCAGAGCTAAGAGTGAAAATGAAGTGTGAGAAGGTATTTATGAAGTATTCATTGAATATTCATAGCAACTCTTTCAAGAATTAACATAATGGTGCCACCAAAGTTCGGAGCTCCTAGCAGAATCACAAGGAAAACACAAAGTGCCACGAGGTCTCCACGAAACCAAGCAGTTGAAGGAGAAAACTCAACTCATTCAAAAGGAGTGGTAGACATGGACACCATTCCTTCCCCAGTAATCAATTTGATTAGTCCCACCACTGTATAAGAGCAAGATCCAGTGACAGAGGAAATGGATGTTGACCCGCGGGGCGAAACACAAAACCCTAGCACAGAGAAAAACCCTACAGAGAAAATTGGATTGGGAGAAACACAGTATTCAAATGAAGAAGATGATGAATGAACATAGTCGAATGAGCCCAGAGAACAAGGTTAATCAACACAACACCCTATAGCAAATATAGCGCAACAGTCGAAGGAACAAGTACAGGTTGAGGATATTACAGGGCAGCAGAATCATGCACATAAGAATATGAGGATGAGAACCAAGAAGCAAGGCCATCCGCAGGAAAGAAGAAAACTAGGGAAAAACATGTCATGCTAAGAACTTCAAGCAAGCAGAAAGAACTAACACTGTTACTGTCACGAATACATGAAGGAGTCAAAGTAGTTGGTGACATATTAACATGTGTAAACAAACTGAAGTATGTTGATCATGATGTGACAGGCACATGAAAGTTCCCTAAGTTTGCGCAGCAAGTCTACATAAAAAAATAAAGGAGAAATTTCGTCAGGAGATCCCATTTTGGAGTTGAAATAGTGTATTGCAGGGTTATATAACACATGTATCATGAACGTGTTGGAGATTCCCCACTTTGGATGGGGGAAAGATGTAAATTCATGTGTCAAATAGCTACTGGCATTAGTACATGGATACAAATTATGGATGGACATGCCAGTATCAATAGATGTGGACTTAATTGCAGAAAGTACAGACTTACCAATAAATGGAGAGAAACTGGAGCACAATTTGGATGACAAGACAAAGGAACAAGATTTAGAAAAGGAGATTAAGAGGAAATATGGCACTAATAGAGGGTCTCGGGGAATAATCATTAATCAAACCAGTGAACCATCAACGAGGTTGGTGAAAAATTGATGGCTTGCAAAATTGTGAGAAAATGTCGCAAGGAGGAAGCCCCTGCAGGGGTAATAGCAGCAGTTGTGTAGTGCGCAAAGTGGAGTCTACTCGGTTGGGCTTCATATTTACTAAATTTATTTCCAGATGATTGCAAGGACGCACGGGATTTTGGAACATAATTTCATTATTCATGGTTAATAATATTGATAGCACTGGTTAGTTGGGGAGAACCAAAATACATTGCATTTTACCAGCAGCCAAGAAAAGTTCGTGTAACAAAGTATACAACACTATGGCATAACTCAGATGAAAAACAAAGGAAGGAAAATACCAACATGTTTTCTATGTATTATGATGAGATGTAGGAGAAGATGGAAAATACTTGGAGAATCCTGCCAAAAGTTGTGAGAGAACATCAAAGCATAGCCAACTTTCAAGACATAAGACACAACATGTGGATCCAGACTAAGAGGGATCATAAGAAGGAATGGTTACACCTGAGATATTGTGTCACGGGGGAAGAGGTGCAGTGGGCCATGAAGGATTGGCCTAAGGAATGGAAGGTTCTGGTAATTTCAAAGAAGGTACCAAAAGATGAGCAATCTTGACGATTAAAATCGCAACGATGAATTCCGCCCACAAAGTACTGCTAAAGCCCCATTATTTAACTATGCTAATAATATAATACTAGTAGGTGGGACCCCCTTGTAGACTAGAGGCGCAAATATAGACATATCACACATTTTTCTGTTGTTTTTTTGATGATGCGTACACGGTCCTACATGGTTGACAATGCAGTCTTGGTTTCATTTTTGACATAGTAACAGGTGGATGGTGAATTTCATGGAATGCTTCTACGATTCAAGCATTTTTTTGTTATTATGGGAATGTATTACAATTGCTATGATTTAATCGTATCACTAATCATTGTGATCGACTACCTAGCCACATATATACAAGAGATATTTTAGTGATAAGATAATCAAAACAAAGGAATAAAACCTATGAAACAAATTCTTAAAGGAAAAGAAGTTATGGTTGAGCTATGTTAAGGGTTATATGCAAATGGAAACATAAAGCGATGTTAGTTTTAGTCCTAACTACTATATGGTTGGTTAGTGGCTATGTGATTCTCATTTGATTTGATTCGGGCGCATATAGCATTGTAATATGTGTTATTGCATAGAATGATGGCAAGGGTTAACATGTAAATGTTAGTGGGTGGCGCACTACGCAAGGGATATCGTCGCATATTTCAAATGTTTGGGCATTGAATACATGGTTTAATTGATTGGTGAATGTTTGGTTGTCTTGTACTTTGAATTGAATATGCTAGGAGTTGGAAGCGACGTGCATTTACTGCACATCCCTCCATACTCCCACTATTGGTCGTCACCCTAGCATTGTTCCTTGTTGCATTTTCGGTCTATTGGTTGTGAAGCTCCACATTTCAGGCTCTTGGAAAGAAGAAGGCTCGACCAACTCGCCCTTTTTAATCTTTTTTTTACAAGTATGGTTCTTTTTCTCTCCATCCATGAAATATTCTCTGTGTATGAACAAATAATGGCTCAATAATTCTTGGATTTGTGTGTTCCTAAGAATTTTGATGTGTAAATGTGTGTTATTTCTCTCTGAGATGACTGTAAAAATTTTCGGACTACAAGAAAAAGAATTGGTTTTTGTTTAAAATGTGCATTGATTGGTTGCTCGGTCGATTTAATAACGTGATGGGTCTCTGTGGATAAAAAGTGAATGTGGTACATATTGCTTTGTATTAATGGTTGAGGGTTTCCTTCTGTGTATTACCGTCAGTTGTTCCCTCACAATTATGATTGTAACCCTTATCCAGTTGCAGTCGGGTGCCATTTGGTTGTTGTGTTATTCCTTCAAACCCAGATTAATGGTCGTTGGCTCATTCATAGTGTCTTTTCACCGAAGTATCCCAAGATCCAGCCTTGGGGTGGTCATAGCATTAATATGTACTGTATGGTTATGGGGTGATGTTAGTTACATCTCGGCGTTATGTGGACAAAGAGGTTATGTCTCTGTCTATTCTTTTAATAATTGTCATTGTTCAAATAACTTTGTATCTCCTCTACAAGTGATAAACTCACTATGTGCAGTGGATTTCTTACCCTACCAGTATTTTCTTTCCTCGGTGGCTAACTATTGGTTCTGTTGCTCAGACTGGGAGTAATAAGAAGACTCTGTGGCCTATTGTTGTGTCTATTTCGAAAGGTATTTTTTCCTGTGGTTGATAAGTCTCTGAAGACCTCCAGTTCTCTATGTTATTGTTAAAAAATGAGCACGCTCTTGATTGTCTCCCTGCATTTTTTTTCGACAGAGCCCGATTTTAATCTCCAACTGTATTTGCTCCCTTCGGGCATCTTCTTGGTTGTCAAATATGAGTTTATCAATGGAACGGTTATGGAGGTTTTTTGTCGAGTCTTTGTCTCATATTTTTATGAATAAATTGGTTGAACAGTTGAAAATGGGAAAGTGCAATTATATACAGTCAAGGGTTGTCTTCTTTTCGCTCACTGTGTTTTTGCTAGCGTGGTCTCGATTGAAATTAGAAACACCTGTGTGTTTTTCTTAGCCTGATCAGGGTTATGACTAATTTTTAAAACGGTGCATGTGCGTAATTGGCTATGCTCGCTTCGTATATATTATTGGATCATTGTACAGATTATCAATGGTTTTTAAAAGGAAGTTATATCAATGGAAATAAGGCTTGGGTTTTATGTTGATTGTGGTTTCGTTGCAAAATCTTGTTGATTGATATGATGAAGACTGTGTGTAATCGAGCATATTTTGGAAGTCTGTTCATTTTTTAAAAAGGGACTTGTGTATATTTTAATTGGGCACCGATTGTAAATTGGTAGACAATGGATGTTTATCATTATAGTGATGCATTATGGGATAGAGGTCGAGCATATTGATGTGCGTTTTCTTTAGATTCTTAAAAGGTTAAAAAAAAAGGCCACCGCTTTCTTAAACAGGATTGTTGAATGGAAAGTTTGTTTTGGTTATGAGTTATGGTTACACAAACTATTATGAATTGAGGAATTCTGGGAAATTTAAATGTTGGAACAACAAACAATTTGATACACAGTAAATGTTTGTGTGGTGTTGGTGTTTTTTGGATTGATTTTAGTACAGAGTTATGATTATTAATTACTTTATTGTTTTATGAACAATATACATTAACTTCCCTGCCATTCCATTACTTTTTCACACATTACGAATCCCCTCACTTTCCCAGATTCACTTTGCACGCCATGTTCTTAAAATTAAATTATAATTAAATGGAAACTTTGTATTATAGCAATTAAAGGATGACACAGAGATGGGTTACACTTGATAAGTTTCGTTATTACAACACAGTTTATTGTTTAATTATTTGTTGAGCAATAATCATGATCTACTCCCTTTCATTTTATCACTTTTCGCTCAATACAACCTCCTTAGATATCCCATAACCGTTATTCACCCCCTACTTATTGACAAGTATTAAACAATTTGTATGGATTGGATTGCATGGGTCTGATGTGTTGTTGAGCCAAACTTTGTTTCATATTTAAAGAGATGTCATGTATGGTTTGTTTAAGAAGCTAGTTGCTAATAAACATTGCACACAAGAATGAGCTTCTTCAGCAGAGGAATCCATGGCCGAAATAACATGGGAAGAGGGAATTGGAATAGAGGCCCTAGAAGGCCAAGATTTTCGATACATTTTGATACAGATCCACAAGAGTTAAACCATCTCTTCCAAGTTGGATTTTTCAACTGGATTGGACAAGGGGTGGTCCAACCTAGGCCATAAAGACCTCCCTGCCAACCCCAACATGTCCCTGGTATCCCAGTTCTCCCTCATATCTCATTACAACCTGAAGTCCCTAAAAATGACGGAGGGCAAGAGATTTTTCATCCAGCAGTATCCCAACATCATGGCTGGCCCAATTTGTCTCTACCTACTCCTCCTCCACCGGTTAACCCAATTGTCCAAATTTCCCCTCCACACTCACCTATATAGTCTTCCCACACAAGAAAGAGACTCAAAATCGAAGCCCACCATGCTCATGATAAAGGAAAATTTGTTATTGCCCCCTCCTCTCCCTCAAGTGATTCTGCCAAATCTGTTTCATCCCGCATGCACTTGAGAGATGATTGCTCTCATGTTATCAGTGAGATCAAGCCTAAAGGCTCCACAAATCCTAAGGCTAATTTAGATAAATCAAAGGGAGACAACAACAACAAAGGGAAAATTGCCTCCTAAAGTGGCAAATATGGTTTTTGAGTATATTTATTTATTGATTGTTGAGAACAGTTGACTGCTTAAGTTTTTGGACAGCATACTTTTTGGATATTTTGGTTATTATATGTTTGGATATGGTTTAAAATATCATTGATATTAATTTTAAAATTATGATAATGATGATGGGAGCCACAAGGAGGGATGTGTTTGATTGATTGACTAGTTGTGTTTATTTTTGTTAAAAAACTAAAGGGAGTCACAAGGGCCCCCACCTACTAGTTATTATTTATTAAAGACCCTTATTATTATTATATAAATTCTTCCCCTAAACTAAAAGTTAGTTGAGTTTTTTTTTTTTGTAAGTAAGTATTTTGTATTATATATAAAAGTCCTTCTAAGAGCCAGGATCAAGAGTACATAAACTGAGTCAATCAGTTGTAATTACTGAACTTCTCCATAAGGAGAAACCAGTTCAGCCAACCGTATATAACAAGTAGCAAAAATTTCTAAGAGTTCTAGAGAAAACCAAACAATTTAACTACCATGAGAGCCACTAGAGCTAAAGTATGGAACAAGCTTTGTATAATCTGGGACATACTCGTGCAAGGGGCCAGACCAAGGTTCCTCGATGACAGGTGTCCCGCTGGCAGTCCACTGCATGTCTGTGGCGTCGTTATCCTTGTCCTCATGCACCTGGAGGCTGGTGTCCTTCTACTCCGCTACCGCTGTCGAAACTACATCGTCGTCCCCATCTATATTGCTTGTCGGAGTCTCCTTCCTCGCGAGAGCAGTCATGGGCACTGGTTCAGATTGTGGGCTTCCTTCTGTGGCAGCTTGCTTATGGCTGCTCGCATGGTCGCTTGCAGTGAGAGGATTGTCACTGGAATCCTCAGGAGCGGCTAGAGGGGGAGTGGCGAGAAGCTGGAGAAGGACTGACAACCTTCCTTCCATTTGCTAGACACGGAACTGGAGGTCATTGACTCCGTCACGGAGCTCAAAAACCAAGTCATGTAGAATGGCGGAGTGTTCACGCGGTAGAGTGGGAGAGGGTGTCTTCAGACTACTACGGGGTCGACCATGGCTCGGCGCCGGGGGAGGAGAGGAATACTTGACAGAGGGAGAACGCCATGTCGGGGTCCAGGAGGTGTCCACGACAGCCAAACAATCAAGAGCTGGGGTAGGTGAACCAGAGGGCGAGGAGGAAGTGTGAGGGCGCCGAGGGTGCCAGGGAGAGCCCCTACGCGGACGCAATCGTTGTCGTGGCATGGTGAAGCTTGGCGCCTGCAGAAAGTCTGCAGAGCCAAGGTGGAAGATGAGGAACGCCCGAAAGACCATGAAAACCACAGAACCAGAGTCGAGACCAAACAGCCAGGCAATAATACACAGAGAATTCCGCATAGCTCTATGCATAGAGGTGGTCGAGGGGGGTTGGTTTAATGCCCCTCCCATCCGATTTGAATGCAATTTAATGTTCGGGGGTGGTGGCTATAGTGGGCACGACCCGAGCACATGGCTCCGTGCTCCGCTGGCCTCCCCCTTGCGCTTCTGCGCGCCAGGTGTTAGGCACTAACACCCCATCCGGGTGAAAGTTAGTTGAGTTTTAGTTGACTTAACTAAAGGAGGTATCTTAACTACTTCAACTAATTTTGATTGCTTAAAGGCAAAAAGAGAAGGAAGAACAAAGGGAGAATAGAAGGAGAAAGCATACTAAGGTCTGCTCTTGAGTTTTATTGGGATAGTTCAGTTTTCATTCATTTTTTAATTCATTGAAAGCCTAATTCTCTTTTATGACAGCAGGGTCCTATTGTAGACATCAAGATTCAAGGCTGAATTACATCATTCAAACACTTGTTTTTTAGAGGTGTTGATCTATCTTTGATAATCTATGTAGACTTGTTTGTTTATGAATTAATTTTTATGACTGATAAAGGATATTGTGCAGAGTTGAGTGGGAAGCGATCTGTGGCAAGTTGATCAAGCTTTTAAAGTTCGGTTTTTTACTTTCAATCAAAATTCCTTTTGTATGGTTTTCATCGGGGATATATAAGTTTGACTTTGGTCCAAACTTCCTCAGGGATTTTTGTAAAGAGAACGATTGTTTTGACTTCTTGGAATGAAATAAGTGATTGTTATTCTCTCTCATCTGTGTTAAATTGTGACTTGGTAATTTTTTATTTTGTCTCCATATTTACTTTTGCATCTATTATATTCAGAAAAATATATAAAAATATTGAATTTTACAAGAATTTTTTATTATAAAAAATCAGCCTAAGCCCTTGCAACTAATGTTTGTGGATTAGGAAACAAATTTTGAGGCTATAAACATAGGGTGATATTCTCTTCTATCTTACCTTAGCCAAGAAATATCTGAAAATGATTGAGTAAGATTATTTCATATCTTTTCCTCAACAAGAAACAAGCAGAGGTTGGCTCTTCAAAGTGGTCAACTAGCCCAACAACGAATACAAGGAAGGAAACAGAGCACACAAAAGAAACAAGGGTTGGTACAACCACTAGAAATACAATATAGAAGAATACTATCCCAAAGGCTTCAACACAGGAGAAGGAGCGTGTAGTGGAACCAAATGGAGGAGTGCAGAAAGATACAAATATTCATATGTTGAAGGAAACAGGAGGTGGAGATATCCCAGATATGGATATACCAGTTATAACCACGCAGACAGATACACTTCCAATGAAAATAATGGTATTTCAATCATCAAGACAATGCAATAAAATGAAGGCACATAAGGGCATTCATGAGCTTGCAATTACAGAAGACGATGCAGATCTAGTAGCAGAGAAAGCACAAGATCGCGCAACAGAAGTGTGGTATGATGTTAAGAAGAAAAGGGAGGATATAATAAATAAGTTGGCAAAGGTTAAGGATACACTAGGAAAATTGCAACTTACTACAACACAACAAAAAGAGTAGGCGTAACCACAGCAAGATTCTAAGGAAATAACAATGCCAAAACAAGAGACAATACAAATCATAACCACGGGGAGTGAAAAATTTTGCATCACCCAGGGAATATTGCAAGTTGATGAGGATATAGCGCAGAAGCCATTAAAGGAAATAGATCATTTGGACTTGGCATTACCCAAGGTTCAAAAGAAGGTGTTGTACAAACTTCAAATAAGTGTCGCACAAGAAATTCACTCAAGGGACCATGTAGATGCTACAAGTCTACAATTGGCCAATGAAGTAAAGAAGACACTAGAGATGACACTTAACCAGGTGCATTTTGAGAGGGATGAATCAAAGTAGCGCACCGACAAAATAGAGCGACAAGTGGAAGAAGTGTTCAAAACTATTCCTGACAGTGCACAGGGATGAAATATACCAACAGAGGAGAAAATTGAGAAGATAGTGCATGCTATGGAGGATTACATGAGCCACATTATAGAGTTGACAAAACTCCTAGCACCTAGCACTTCGCCAAAAGTAAGAACACAAAGTGAGCAAGAGGTTATAGGTCACATTGAAAACATTGTGTAGATCATCCAAGAAATCACAAAGCTTTATAATAATAGCACTCATTCATGGACAACTCTTCAGGAGGATGAGAAATTGTAGGAGTTAGACCAAAAATAAAAAGGGGTAAATATTGTAGTGCAAAAACTGAAGCAGAAGTAGAAAGTGATGACAATATCGGATAGGTTGAAAAACATGGAAGAAATGAATAATTTGCAGGCATAGTTGAAGACTATACAAGAAGAAAAGTAGTCAAGGCAAGCTCAATTGGAACCACTACAAGAAGGTACAAAACAAATGCTGACATAAATTGACGCAACAAAAGGTCAGATTGAAAATTTTGGTTTAGAGAGTGGAAAATTGTTGAAGGAGCATATTATTGCGTGGATTGTGGAGACTATAGCAGAAAAGAGTGTGCAAGTAAAATCTTGAGTTGAAGAAATTTCAAGCAGGTTTCAAGCACTGGAGAAAGTCATTGCAGAAAGAAAACACTACCTGAGTGGCTCAGGATGAGCCACATGAGAGTGTTGGGGGCATGTTGGCGTAGGACATTTTGTGGAAAAGTCACGGTAATTAATGAAGAAAGTTAGGAAATGGACCAAAAATGGAGTGCGCACTAGAAAACAGTGAAAATCAATGCCAAGAAACGAGGAAAGTCAAAGGAAGGAAGAAGGACGCAGATCGATCAGGAAAATGGTTGTATTTTAGACCAATCGTGCTAAGGGAGTTAGAATGTGGACAAACTTAATCCACTTAGGGTTAGTGGGTTAGGGTTTTGGTCATTGTTGTAATGGATATTAACTCATTTTTCTAATATAAATAGATGGTATTGAGATAGAGGTTGTGGTTGTTGAGGAGCAAATAAATATTAGCATAGAGAGCAAGTAATACTGAGATAGGAGATAGAGATATGAGCAGATAGACATAGATATGCATTGTAATCAAGGGTAAGGTCACAAGCTATGGATATTAGTGTGATATTGTCAGCCTCATATGTAATGCGCACAGTTCTATAAAGTTGATGAAGAATAATAAAAGAGCGAAGAAATCCAGATCTTTGTGGGCGTAGCCCAGGGGGGGTGAACCGCAGTAAACTTTGTGTATTTGTGTGGAATGTTTGTCTTATTTCTTGTAATTGTTTATGATCAATGAAGTAATCTGGTAGAAGTAAAATGCAGTGCACACTAGAATAGCCATGATATTTACTGCAGAATGAACCTTAATGAATGAAAATGATTACAAAATGGTAGATCTAGATATAATAATGTGTTAGAATGATAGATATAATGTATGTTGAGGTAGGAAGAATGTCTATCATCCCCACAATAGCCTTCCTTCCACGATTGCCGACATATGGGTCATGTAGTCACTCATAAGCCATCTTGGGTGAGACTGCATTGTGCACTTTGTGTGCAGTTTTGCCTTCTGGTATCCAGAATGGTCGATGGTTTGCAGGGTTTTGTTGGAAACCTAAACTAGAACCCAGGTCAGCCCAAACATCCAACATGAACCAAGAAAAATAGTTTGATACCTAGGAGTGGAATATCTTTTGAATGGTTCTCCTCTTCTGAATCCTTCTTATTCTTGAGGTCTTTATGTAGTTGGTTGTTGTTGATATTGATTTATGAATCTTTAGGAGGTGCAGTGTCTCTGTAATCTTCTTCATGAATCTTTTTGTCATGTTCCTTCTTGGGAGGACCTCTAACGGTTTCTACATAGCTTCTTGGTTATGCTTTTTGTTTTTTTTGTTTTGGAGCTTGAACCTTTCGTTGTCTATGTTTGGTCGTATCCTAGTCCATATATGTCGTAGTAATACCTTTGACTGTCAATGATATTTTCCAGTATTTTGGTGATGTTATGTTGCATGTCCTTCTTTTGAAGATATTTTCTTAGAGTGACTACTTCTGCTTCCAGGCCTCCAATGATTATGTCTCTTTCTTCTAACTGCCCTCTGAGTGCTTCTTCAATTTTATTGTCTTATTCTACCTGGATTTTTAGCTTCATGATCATCTGCTCGTTTTCTTTGGAGTTATGATATTCTTCTTTCTTCTTTAGTTCTACCTAGAGTGACTTGTTCTTCTTCTTTTCCATTTTAATAACTTCTATGGCACTCATCAATACTTCCATGTAATCAACTTTTTCCTCTTCATATTCTTCTTCAGAGCCTGCTTCATCAGAGTCTTCTATTGCCATGAATAGTACCCTTTCTGTATCATTGTCGTTGACTTCACTTTCATCTGATGAGGAATATCTTCCTTGGTGCAAAGGCTTTTCTTGAAAAACTTATTATTGTTTCTTCTACCCTTTTGGTTTTTCTTTTTCTTTTTAGGGTCATCTTCTTCTTCATTTCTTTTATTTTCTTATAAGGACATTTATTAGCAAAATGAAAAACACCATCACAATTAAAACAAATCAATGGAAGCATACCATTGTATTTTTCAGTTCCCTTTTTTAGCCTTCTGACGAAGTTAGCCACCTCTTCATATTCCTCTGACTCATCACAACAACTACAGTCTAACTTAAGTTTTTTTTTTTCTTTCTTCTTTGTCTTCTTGGATGCCTTTAATGTTGCTTCCTTCATGGCCAGATTATCTTGCTCTATTTTCATTTCATAGGAAGTCAATATCCTATGTAACACGTCCATGGTCATTGTATCTAGTTCCACTCTTTCTTCTATAGCTAAAATCTTTGAATCAAATCTCATTGGTAGATATCTTAATGCCTTCTTAACAACAATGTGTTCCTACATCTCATCTCCCAAACGTTTGATATTGTTTACTATTTCATCAACTCATAGAAAGTAATTTGTTATGTTTTCATACTCATTCATCTTCAATTGTTCAAACTTGGCTCTAAAGGTTTGAAGTTTAGCATCATTGGCTTTGTCATCTCCTTCATAGATATTTTTCAATTTGTCCCATATCTCTTTTGTGGATTCACTGTTGAAAACCTTGGTGTATATTGATTTAGTCAAACCATTAAAGATGGCATTTTTGGCTCTTGTATCATTATCTTTGAGTTTCTTTCCATCCTTATCTATTGGGGGAGTGGTTGGTGCTTTGTACCCATATACTATTGCGCGCCACACGTCAAATACTTGTGCCTACGCATATGTTTTCATTTGTTTGCTCCAAAAGGCATAGTTTTGATCGTCAAATTGTGGTACCCCAATCTTGGCGTAATCCATGATCTCCTTCCAATGGTTAAACTGCTCCTTGAAGGAACTAATTTGATACTGATTGTTGGATTACTGAAAGGGGGGGGTGAATCAGTAATGAGCAATAATGCTACTTTTAACCACAGTTTATACTTCAACAATATTCAGCAGTTTATCTTTAGCATTCAATAGATTATCAGTAGTATAATCATAAACAACATCACATCACAATAGATACACAATACACCAGAATTTACGTGGAAACTCAAATGGGAGAAAACCACATATTTTTTTTCTTATATATTCATAAAATGAAAACATTCATTAGAAGCACCAACTTTCGATTTTCCAGCTACAACTGGAAGCATGATCCAACCCCCTATTTTCAAGCTCCAACCTGAAGGAAGATACAACTTCGTGACTCTCTAGCTCCAAAAGTAAGGAGGCTACAACCCCCTAAGTTCTCTGACTACAACCAGAAGGTGACTACAACCACCTTTCCTTTCCTTATCTTGTCGCCTTGAAATATAAATGTAGATCAACTATCATGGAATCTGCCACTGTCATTGTCACTGTCACTCTTCCACTATCATTGTATATGTCTCATCAACATGTATCTGATCATCAACCAACTAAACCATACCATGCATCAAATATATACATATTATCTCATATATCAATCATGAACCAAAAGATACGTCAATAATGAATAGTAAATCATGAACTAGAGCATCAATCATGTGTAATATGTACCATCAACCATATACAAATATGTACCATATCATCAATGAAGCATCTCAAGGAACCAATGCATGTCCCTCATGCATATGATACCATACAACATGAATATGTCTCAACCATGTATAATCAACTCGTAGATATGAACTATAAGAACCATGTCATATATTGAACCAGATATACGAGTGTACCTCACTCAGCCAAGCAACCAATATGTACCATAACCATGTGCCAAACCAATCATACCAAGTGTTCCTATATCATACACTATATCATGATCAAATGTAACCAACCGAACAAGCATACAACTATACCAATACCTTTGTAGTTGATCTAAAGTTGTAAGATGTTGACCTATAGACTTCCTTCGGACTTCAAGGACCCGGTACCAACATTTACCCCAAATTTGTCTTGGCCTCGCGGGACTAAGACATCATGTCAAGCGGGTACTCGCATGATGTCAATACTACAACCAGCAAGTGCCTCAAGGGACACCCTATACCTAACCTGTGGGTATGCCCTAAATTAGGGTTTCCTCAGATTTTTCTGCTCTCCTCTGCAACCCCAAGAATATCTCACTTCTCCTTCTTCGCTACCTCAGAGTTCTCTGTCACAAACTAGCCAAAATATCATAGCACTAGACCATAACATTCACAAGAAACATAATCAATGAATGAGTGTGTGAGTGTACTTGTGAATGAATCCTTGAGGTGTATTTATACTAATGCTGGGTAACCTCTCTCCTTAAACTTAGGGCTTCTTGTTACAACCACTTTACCCTTTCATTCATTACTTGTAACTAACTAGGGCTTATTTCCCATTCTTCGGGGCTTCCAACATCACAAGGTCATATCTCCCTAACCATGAATAACTACGTGGTGTTCCACATATCATTCGAAACTATACAACGAGTACTATCCATCCATGAGTGGGTTACCTTCATTTACTCCATCCTTCATGATCTAATTTTGTGATCAACTACGTGATCCTTAACCATGCTTAGTGGTTTCTTGTAGACTTCTTCAAAGCATCTTCGCGTATGTGTTGTTGAGAAAACACATTGTTTCGTAAATGATATCACATACAATAATATTATCGTTTCAAAATTGTACAGTGCTCGTGTTTGAAATATTAACTGGGGCACTACAAAAAAGTTTTTTATCGGTGTGTTACGTTTATTATTCGAATCGAGCATCTAAGTATTATTTACGCATTGGTGCCTTTACTATATTATATGCACCGATGCATACTAACAAATAATTGTGTCGACATATCGGTACATATTAATTACAAAAGCATCGGGGTGTATGTTATATTAAACGCACTGGATCTCATGATAACATGATCACATCGAGGATAACTATAACTTAATCGCACTGGGACAGATTAATTATAAAGCGCATCGGTGCTAACTATAACTTAATCACATCGAGACAGATTAATTATAAAGTGCATCGGTGCTAACTATAACTTAACCATGTCGAGGTGGACAAATCCTAAAGTGCACCATTGCATCGTAGGAAAACAATGCAGAAATGATGCGTAGTAATTATAAGAGCATTGGTGCTCTGCATACAACGAAAAAGGAGGAATCGGTGCTTAATAGTTATAAACGCACCGAGGCATTTTTTATTATATTAATATCGAGGGAATTTTTATTATATTAATGCACCAATGCATTTTTTACTATATTAACATACCAATGTGAGTTGTTCAATACTGCACCGGTGCATTTTGACAAGAAAATCACCGGAAAAAAAACCCTCCACTGCAATCTTTGCCCACCCAAATTTTTTGGTTATATGGAACATCTGCTAAAACCTCCACATCCAATCGAGGAGGTTATTTTGAAAATTTTGTTAAATTTTGTTCCACTAAAAACCTCCACAAAAACCTTTGCTAGAAGGAATTCTCCTTGTAGTGGTTATTATGGCTACATGGATGATGAGGGCAATATCTTGGAGAAAGTCAAGTGGCCCGCAGAGGGAGAGATGCAAGCCAAAGCGTTGAGGGATTGGTTGAGGATCAATTCCACGTGCTAAATTATGAGAGGTACGGAAGAGTGGCCTCCATTTTTTCCTTCACAAAGGAAAACCTCTACAAAACTTTAATTACAAAGGTTTGCATTTGTACTTTGTCAATTAAATTGTTTGTCATGTCAGGTTGTTATATTCTTTGCAATGGAAACTCAGTCTAACCAACTAGCTAGTCGAGGTGGATCAACTAGGTGAATGTTCAAATGGATGGATGAGTCAAGTCAAAGGTCAAAAGGTCAACTGACAGAAGGTCGAGCAGCAGCTGACTGAAAGAACGACTAAAGTTCGACGGATAATCGACTGTAACAAAATCATGATATTCATGGGATTTCCACCAAATATCTGTGTGGATCTGTAACCACTTTTGGGCACCATAAATTAGGTCTTTTCATGCTCTAAAGCCTATAAATATGGTGTGTTGTAATATTGTAAAAGGTGATTTGAAACTCTCTAATGAGAGGTGTGTTATGGTCATGTAGATATAAGCCAAATTGGTTGTAGGGTCGTTTTTGTATAAATCAAGAGAGTATGATGACGATTGTGTTCTAGGTGTGGACCAAGGTTAGTCATGTAAATCTTTATCTTATGAATGAATAAGACAACAAGGAGCAAGATTCACTCAAGGAATGTTGGTTTTCTCGATTAAGGGTTTCCACGATAAAATCCTTGTGTAATGTGTGATTATTATTGATTATTTTATGTTTAATTGTGTCTTTTCTTTCCTGGTTGGTTTAGTGTAACCATTATTTCTCTACAGTGATATCAGAGCAAGGCTAAGCAAATCTTAGATATGAGCTAAACCTAGGTCCAGTGGGATTTGTAAGGCAATGATCTTTAATTTGTGCTTGAAATAATGGCAAATTGTTTCAGGATAGAAATTGAAACGTTTAATGGCCAAATTTTTGAGTTTGGAAGCTTAAAATGGAAGATTTGTTGGATTACTAAGAGGGGGGGTGAATCAGTAATAGAGCAATTCAATCCTTTTTAACCATAATATGCAAGTGTTATATCAATGTAGCATTATCATCCAATAGTTGCAGAGTAAATAAACAATGAACAAATGAGCAATCATACACATACATAGTACACCAGTGTTTTTACGTGGAAACCCAAAGCGGGAGAAAACCACATAATGTTTTTTCTTACATGTCTTTAAGAATTACATTCATTGGAAGCACCAACTTCCTTTGTTTTCCAGATGCAACTGGAAGGAGGCTCCAACCCCCTAATTCCGCAGGTTACAACCTGAGGGAAGCTCCAACTCTCCAATTCTCTAGCTACAACCCCCTATGTTCTTCGGCTACAACCGGAAGGTGGCTACAACCACCTACCATTGCCACGTCCAACCACCCTGGCGTAGAAGTAGAATAATGAAACCATTGTCACACTATCACTGTGAGATATACCACTGTAACAACATGTACTAATCAACCTGTAATCAACATGTACCATAAACAAGTGCATCAACCATGCATCAACCTATACCAAACAACCTATAATCAACTTGTACCATAAACAAGTGCATCAACCATGCACCAACCTGTACCTCAACATGTAATCAACCTGTACCATAAACAAGTGCATCAACCATGCACCAACCTATACGTCAACATGTACCATGAACAAGTGCATCAACCATGCACCAACCTGTACCTCAACCTGTACCATGAACAAGTGCATAAACCATGCACCAAAACTGTACAAATAACCTGTCCAAACAACCTATCACAACAACTTATCTCATCAATCTTATCAACCAAATCAGATCTATTCACCAAGATCAATCACTAAGACAACTCTCAAAGATGTGCATCAACCAAGCATAACACAACAACTCATAATCATCACCAATATCAATATATGCTTCTAATAATATACCAATACAAGTATGCTACATCATCCATAAACCATGTGTTAACAATACTACTAACAAGTACCTCCAACCATGTACCAAGTATGTACCAATCATGTATACACTACTCATCAACTATGACTCGTCAAAATGTACCAACATCATCAACTATATACCTCATGTATGTGCCAACTCATCAACTTCTTATTTCAACCATGTACCCAACATGTACCTCAACCAAAAGCCCTCATCAATTTCATCATCCAAATCTGATTTGTAACTCTGTAATAGACATGGTGTATATGATCACATACCTACAAACCTTCCTTAACTTTAACAACAAGAGACTAGCATTTTCATCAAACTTTACTTTAGTCTTACGTGACTAGTTTTGGATTAGTCAACAACCCTAACTTGAAATAATCATAAATATGTACCTGTAATGAATAAAGATTTGAAAATGGTACACAATGTTCTTCAGTGTATTTTATGCAATTCCTCCAAATTTCACTACTTGGAACCTCTCAGAAAAGGAGTTATAGCAAAAATGGCATACCTTGTTGAATTATGGCTTATTCTAGAGAGTGAACTTGTAGAGCGTGCCCCGCACGAAATATTTATTGTATGGATCTGAAAATTGTACACAGAATACTACAGACTGTAATCTAACCAATACATTTGGTCTTACTAAATTTGGATTTGTTATGAAGAATTTATGACGTTTTTACCCGAAACCCCTATTTTAGACTAATTTCAAGACTAGCCACAAACCCTATTTTCCATGGAGTGTAACTCCAAAAATACAACGAACCACAAGCTGAAATTTGTACCACGGCTACTTCGATATGTTTCCTCAATGTCCTCCCAATTTCACGATCTGAATCATTCTAGAAAAAAAATTATTGTGAAAATGGTGAGATGATCTGTAAATAACATACCTTAGAAAGCATCATTAAAAGAATTTATCCTCACTTGAATTTCGCCCTTCTTTACTTCACCTTCCCTCTGAAATTTGACTTAGATATCCTTTGGTTACCTCAGTCACTTGTAGATATTCAATATGTTCAAGTGTGATTAAAATGAGAGAGCCTTGCCTCTTATTTATACTATCATGTCGCTTCCTCAAGGGGTTACCTTTTAACCATCCTAACCCACTTTCCTTATTTTAGGGTTAACCCACTTCTAACCACTTGTCAACTTAGTAATTTCTCCATTAAATTTATTATTTAAATAATTTATTTTGTATTCACTTTGACTTATATTACACTCATCACTTCACTTTATTATTTACCTTCTAAAATCTCTTAAACCACTTTGACTACTTTGACCTTTTCGGGCTTCTAGATGACTCATGAGGGTTCTCCAACTTCACATGGCCATAACTCTCTAACCGTGAGGATTTATGTGACGTTCCACATACCACTGGAAATGGAATGACATGTACTATCCATATAGAATATTCTTACCTGCAAATATATCAAAACGCATACCATTATCCATCAACCAAACTTGGGTCCATTACCCAAACCTTTCTCCAACTTCACATGGCCATAACTATCTAACCGTGAGGAGTTATGTGACGTTCCACATACCACCAGAAATGGAATGACATGTACTATCCATCTGAAATATCCTTACCTGCAAATATATAAAAACTCGTACCATTATCCATAAAAAAAAAAAAACTTGGTTCCATTACCCAAACCTTTGTGCTACCGGAATTCTCTACCAGACTTTCTTCAAGGGTTGACATCAATGAAAACCAACCCAATTAATCAACAATATCCCCCTTTGGCATTGTTGGAAACAATCTGATGTAATACTGAATTCATATCACTCATGCTCCCTCTATGACCATCGCTCCCCTTGGAACCATGTCTCTGTGCTCTTTCTCCAAGCATTTACCTTTGCATCTGATAAATCTCTCCCCCTTTTCCATCAATGGCAAAGGTAGTTTTCCATCCGAGGTTTCTCCCCCTAAATGAACTGGCCTTTGGAATACTCCCTCTGACTGAACTCTTCCTGAAACTGATCCCCCAACCTGAATTGTCCTCTTTATGGTGCTTCCTCATGTAAATCTAAGACATATAAGATAAGAATTCAAAAGCATTCATTTTGGAGTAGAAATTACATCGAGTCTTTGGAGAAAATACTCAAAGTCTTCCCTTGGAAGTGGTTTTGTAAAGATGTCTTCCACTTGTTCTTTTGTGCCCACATATTCAACTCTGATGTTCTTCTCTGCAACCTGTTCTCATAGAAAGTGATACTTTATTGGAATGTGCTTCGTCTTGGAGTGCATCACCGGGTTCTTTGAGATATTGATGGTGCTTTTATTATCAAAATAGATTGGAATGGGCTCATCATACTCAACCTATATATCTGTCAAATTTTGTTTCATCCAAGAACCTGAGTACAACATCCTACTGTTGAAATATACTCTACTTCGGTTGTAGATAAAGATATTGATGATTGTTTCTTGCTTAGCCAATATATTAAACACTCACCCAAGTAGAACGTTGCTCCACTAGTGCTTCATCGGTCATCAATGCAACCTTCTCAATCTGCATCTGTGTAGGCAATAAGTGATAGATCATTTCCTTTTGGATACCATAATCCAAACTCTTTTGTTCATTTGAGATATCTGAAAACACTCTTCACTGCTAATACATGTGATTCCTTTGGTGCTACTTGAAATCATGCCACCTGTCCAATTGTATGCATTACATATGGTCTGGATGTTGTCACATATAGTAAGATACCAATCATTGAACTGTATTGTCTTTGGTCTATAGACTTTGAATCATCATATTTGCTCAATTTGCAACTAGTTTTAATAGGAGTAGTAATTGGTTGCAATCTTCCATTCTGAACCTCTTTAGCATTTCTCTGATATACTTAGTTTGAGAAATAAAAATTCCTTGGTTGCTTTGACGTATATAAAGATCCAGAAAGAAGGATAGTTCTCTGAGTAATGACATTTCAAATTCATTCTACATATCCTTTGCAAATTGTTGGCTTAACCTGTCATTAGTACTTCCAAAAATAATATCATCAATATAAACTTCAATTAATAAAATACCATCTTGAGTTACCTTGATCTAGAGGTTGTTTTCTGCACTTCCTTTTCTGAACCCTTCATGTTGTATATATTTATCCAGTCTAGAGTACCATGCTCTAAGAACCAGTTGTTCAATGTAGACTTCTTCTTCAAGTTCCTCATTCAGAAAAGCTAATGCCACGTCCATATATGTCCATACTATTCAAGACTCTGCTACACAATTGTCTATAATTTTGACTCATATGTCACTGTACTATCATGAAGTACTACTACAACTGATTAATCTATCATATTGTACTTATGCTAACTGAATGCAATATTGAATCTGTCTACTCAAATTCTGCAAGTTGTTCGAAGGATGGTTCGTTGGTCTGTCTCAGCTACTGCATAGACTCCCCCTGTCTAATATTCATATTGCCTGGGATTCTCTAAGTCGGATGGATCATAACGATTTATGCTCTGATGTGTATTCATCATCATCTTCATTGGTAGATCCATAATCATCTTCATTGGTAGATTCATTATCTCTCTGAGATTTGATTTCTATCTTTCTATCTATGGATTCATCTTTCACTACAATGCCTGAAAGTACAATCTCTTGAACATGCTCCTTATTTACCTTTCCTTCCTTTCTTTCAATTATTTTCCAAACCTTTATGTATTTGACATCTTTCTTTTTCTCTGTATAATTTTCTTCATCTCATTTTATTGCCAATCTTGTGATCTATGGTACCTGGTATTTGTTCACCTGTTCTTCCTGTTTTCTTAACCGTACTTTCTTATATATGATATCAATGTTCTCTTTCATGGAAGTATCGATCATGCTTCTACAATCATTAGATATGTGTCTATAGTTATGACATTTGTAACACATTATGTTACGTGCGGACACGTAGGCACTTCTTGCTTGAACATTTGTTTTATAATCCCTGCAATTTGCAACCTTATGTCCAAAATTAGTACAATAAAAATAATGACCATAAAATAAATTTGCATACCTGGGAGTGAATGATCTTCTTTGTGGTGTAGTCCTTCTGAATTTTTGCCTTGACTGATCATGATCATGATTGAAGCTTCTTTGTGGCTTGAACACAGATGGTCTTATTGAATATGTATCTTCAATAATTTTCTTAGATTCTGGTTGATCGTCATTCCTTCATTTGAGTACTTATGCATAACTCTTTCTATTTTCTTCATTCTTCTTTTCTAGAAACCTAGAGTGATTCTCTTCATTCTTTGTAACTGATGTGGATTTTTTTGTCTCTTCAATGTTCTTTTTGAGCTTGACGATTTTACTTCTCAATGTAATAACTTCTTCTTCAAGCTTCTCAACCTCTTCTTCTTTCTTTAATATCTGAGACTTCATGACTTCTTTTGTTCTCTTTGCTTCTTCAAGCTGAATTTTTAATGTGATTATTTCTTCTTCAAGTACTTTCTCTTCTTGACCAAACTCTGACTCAAGATGGTTTATATCGTTAGTTATTTCCTTAAGATGATCTGTCAAAATATTCTCTCTCATTTATGCTTCTTCCTTTTGCACTGCAATGTTGGCTTCCAAACATTTCTTTTGATATTCAAGATTTTCTACGATCTTTCCGGCTTCTTCTAGCTGAGTTCTTAAGTTCTTGATGACCTATTGGGCTTCTTCAAAAATGTGACCACTTTCCTTTTGTTTCATCAATTCTTTCTTGAGTGACTTGTTTTCTTCTCTTAGTTCATCTAAAGCACTAATCAATTCTGCCTCATAATTGTCTTCTTTTCAATTTGGTTTTATGTCTCATTTCCTTCATGGCATTCTATTTCAAGTTGTCTGTGTTTTTCACAATTAAAGAAAACCAGGATACCTCTATTGATTATTTACTCTTCATGTTCTGAATCTATTTGACAGGGTGAACATACTTCTTCTTGATCTGTACCTACATCTTCTTTGGCATTTTCTGAATCTGTGATGGGTGAAGAATATATGTCATGTAATTTATCCCAAAGTTCTTTAGCTGATGAACATTTACCAACCTTTTCTCTTACCGGATTAGGTAATCACTCCTAGATGAAATCCATTGCTATTTTGTTATTCTTCTTCAATTCCTTCTTGGTTGCAGTCTTTGCCCTTTTTGAACTATCATATCCTGTAACAAATGATAGCCAAATATAATTCCCACGTGCATGTAAAAATAATTGTGTCCTTATGATCCACATCTCATACTTTAAACCATTCTGACCATTAAACAGTGGTACTCCATTCTCGGAATAATCCATGATTTCCTTCCAGTGGTTAAATGGTTTCCTGAAGGAACCTGCTCTGATACCAATTGTTGGATTACTAACAGGGGGGGTGAATCAATAATAGAGAAATTCAATCCTTTTTAACCACAATATGCAAGTGTTATATCAATGTAGCATTATCATCCAATATTTGCAGAGTAAATAAACAATGAAAAAATGAGCAATCATACACATACACATTACACCAGTGTTTTTACGTGGAAACCCAAAGCGAGAGAAAACCACGGAATGTTTTTTCTTATATGTCTTTAAGAATTACATTCATTGGAAGCACCAACTTCCTTTGTTTTCCAGCTGCAACTGGAAGGAGGCTCCAACCCCCTAATTTCTCAGGCTACAACCTGAAGGAAGCTCCAACTCCCCAATTCTCTGTCTACAACCAGAAGTAGGCTACAACCCCCTATGTTCTTTGGCTACAACCGAAAGGTGGCTACAACCACCTGTCCTTGCCCCGTCCAACCACCCTGACGTAGAAGTAGAATGATGGAATCATTGTCACACTATCACTGTGAGATATACCATTGTAACAACCTATACCAATCAACCTGTAATCAACCTATACCATAAACAAGTGCATCAACCTGTATCAAAAAACCTGTAATCATCATGTACCATAAACAAGTGCATCAACCATGCACCAACCTATACCTCAACCTGTAATCAACCTGTACCATAAACAAGTGCATCAACAATGCACCAAACTGTACCATGAACAAGTGCATCAACCATGCACCAAACCTGTCCAAACAACCTATCACAACAACCTGTCTCATCAATCTTATCAACCAAATCAGATCTACTCATCGAGATCAATCACCAAGATAACTCCCAAATATGTGAATCAACCAAGCATAACACAACAACTCATAATCATCACCAATATCAATATGTGCTTCTAATAATATACCAATACAAGTATGCTACATCATCCATAAACCATGTGTCAACAATATTAATAACAAGTGCCTCCAACCATGTACCAAGTATGTACCAATCATGTATCAACTACTCATCAACTATGCTTCATCAAGATGTACCAACATCATCAACTATACACCTCATGTATGTGTCAACTCATCAACTACTTGTTTCAACCATGTACCCAACATATACCTCAACCAAAATCCCTCATCAAATTCATCTTCCAAATCTGATTTGTAACTTTGTAATATACCTCATGTATATGATCACATACCTGCAAACCTTCCTTAACTTTAACAACAAGAGACTAGCATTTTCATCAAACTTTACTTTAGTCTCACATGACTAGTTTTGGATTAGTCAACAACCCTAACTTGGAATAATCATAACTATGTACCTATAATGAATAAATTTTTGAAAATGATACACAATGTTCGTCAGTGTCTTTTATGCAATTCCTCCAGATTTCACTACTTGGAACCTCTTAGAAAGGGAGTTATAGCAAAAATGGCATACCTTGTTGAATTATGGCTTATTCTAGAGAGCGAACTTCTAGAGCATGCCAAGCACGAAATATTTTTTATATGGATATGAAAATTGTACACATAATACTACAAATTGTACTCTAACCAATACATTTGGTCTTACTAAATTTGGATCCATTGTGAAGAAGTTATGAATTTTTTACATGAAACACTTGTTTTAGACTAGTTTCAGGACTAGCCACAAAACCTATTTTCCACGGACTGTAAATCCAAAAATACAATGACCCACAAGCTGACATTTGTACCACATCTACTTGGATATGTTTCTTCAACGACCTCCAAATTTCATTGTCTGAATCATTCTAGAAAAAAAGTTATTGCGAAAATGGTGACTGTAAATAGCATACCTTAGAAAGCATCATCAAAAGAATCTATCTTCCCTTGAATTTTGGCCTTCTTTACTTCACCTTCCCTCTGAAATTCGGCTTACATATCCTTTGGTTACCTCAGTCACTTGTAGATATTCAATATGCTCAAGTGTGATTAAAATGAGAGAGTCTTGCCTCCTATCTATACTTTCATGTAGCTTCCTCAAGAGGTTACCTTTTAACCATCTTAACCCACTTTCCTTATTTTAAGGTTAACCCACTTCTAACCACTTGTCAACTTAATAATTTCTCCATTAACTTTATTATTTAAATGAAAAAATTTGTATTCACTTTGACTTATAGTACACTCATCACTTCACTTTATTATTTACCTTCTAAAATCTCTTAAATCACTTTGACTACTTTGACCTTTTCGGGCTTCTAGATGATTCATGAGGGTTCTCCAACTTCACATGGCCATAACTCTCTAACCATGAGGAGTTATGTGACGTTCCACATACCATTGGAAATTTCATGACATGCACTATCCATATAGAATATTCTTACATGTAAATATACCAAAACTCATACCATTATCCATCAAACAAACTTGGGTCCATTACCCAAACCTTTCTCCAACTTCACATGGCCATAACTCTCTAACCGTGAGGAGTTATGTGACATTCCACATACCACCGGAAATGGAATGACATGTAATATCCATATGGAATAGTCTTACCTGAAAATATATCAAAACTCGTACCATTATCCATCAAACAAACTTGGGTCCATTACCCAAACCTTTGTGCTACCGGAATTCACTACCGGACTTTCTTCAAGGGTTCACATCAATGAAAACCAACCCAATTAATCAAAAAGATCTCTTGGTAGATCGAGAACAGTGGGTTTTTTTGAATCCCAAAGAAACTCTAATGGGTGTGTCAAAGGAATAATGGGTGAAACTTGAAATAAGGGAAAGGAGTTCAATCTGACATTGTCTTGCAGATTTGGTGTTGTTGAATGTCTCAGGCGAAGACACTGCAAAGAAATTGTGGGGTAATTTTGGAATCTTGTGCTAGTCGAAATCCCTAGTAAACAAGTTGTTTCTTCGAAAGAAACTGTATCTTTTGAGGATAAATTATGGTAGATCAATAACAAAGCACCTGAAGGCATTCAATAATGTGACAAGTTTGTTATTGTCTGTGGATATTAAAATCATTGAGGAGGAGAAATGTATAAGTCTATTTTGTTCTTTGTCAGATTCATGGGAAAGTCTAGTCATGGCTATTGGGATTAATGAAACCACATTAACATTTTCTAAGTTTATAAATGCACCAATGCATTTTTATTTTTTGTTTGTCTTGGTGCTTATACAATTAGTATGTGTCAGTGCCTATATTACCCTGTGCACCGAAAGGAACTGAAATTTTGAATATTTGAGGTGAGATGTTGGCGCCATTCTTTGTTCCTAAGAACGAGTGCAATTATTATTTTTAAAGCACCAATGCTTTTATGTTATTTAAAGCACCAGTGCTTTTATTATATTTAGAGGACTGGTGCATATTTCTCACATGTGCACCATACAATTCTAAAACGATATATATTATCACATGTTATATGCACCAGTGCTTCAATATACTTAATATGCATCGATGCATATAACCCCTTAAAATCATTGATTTCTATATTATGGCACACACCATTTTTTGAGTCATAAAAATATAGTGCACCGATATGTATATATTTTAACTAATTTTATTTTTTACAAATTTTCAATTAATCATCTCAAAATCAATTATTTTTTATAATAATATTGTTTTTTATATTTATGTTATTGCATTTTGATATAATGATTTCATTAATGCGTTATCCAATGGATTACACCTCTATTATTTGTAATAATGTAAATCATCCACACATTAATTAATCAACAACACAACATTTGACAATGCAATAAAATAAGAAACACATTTTATTGTATATGAGTAAGAGACCCATGGTCATACAAAATGAGACAACGTAAAGGTCCACAATAATCAAAATGGAATCAATATGTAATTGTTACACTTATTGGTAACATGTCCTCATGCAATTGGGACATTAAGAAAAATCCCTAATTTTTACAGATAGATATTCCAAAACATACAACTTGTTGTAACATTCAATTATATTGATTGCCATTCATCACTTGAATTGTTTTCATCGCTCAAGCTACATGCATGCCTCATTTCTGGATCAATTGTAGGCGATATTGTACTTTGGTTATTTAAATGGATTTTTTCCTGGTCGGCTTGTTTTTGATGTTCTATCTACAAACATATAAATAAAGTGTAATAAGTAAATATACATTTATATAATACAATATACATGATTGCGTAACTAAAAAATCACACCATAGGAACAAGTGATTCATAAACAATACACATGCTTTCGAAGTTATGCTTCATGTCGTGTGTCAAAATATATTTTGTTGGCTCATCTCCATACTTTGTTTCATGCATGTTTAATACGTCATGACAAAACATAGTCGATATAATTAATATAAAGGTTTCTTATTGTTCTACTAATTATAAAACAATGGAAGTTAAACAACATAGCTACTTACAAATTATTCAATTAAACCTCAATACTTCAGCATATACTCACAACCCTCACTTAACCCAATGTTGATCAATTCTTCGGTTGGCTCTTCTTTGTATGCTAGCACCAATTAGAAGGCATCCATGGATGACTGTAAATTAATTATTTAAATATAAATATCACAAATAGGAAATCTTAAGTAACGTTGAAAACATAATTACTTGCAAACTTTGTGATCAACCTTTTTCTTCCTTGTCATATTATCTTATGTGTTGATTGGGTTCCCTTTCTTTTTCTTTTCTGCAATAGAACAATTGAAAATTAGTATTTCATATGATAATTAAATTCAATGTACATAAAAGAATAAATTAATGATCACATACCCCTTATGCACGTTGTTGTTGGGATGCCTCCTCCTATGATGCAATTATGTTCATTTATTTTACCATCTCCTTGTACACTTTTTTGGACATCCCTACCAGCATGTGTTGGTTATCCCCTCATTTGTCACTTGGAATTTCCATAATCTTCCTAAAAAACATAAAAATCACAATAATTATTTCTTTAATTAGACATGAAAGTAAATATAGAAAAAATATTAATCTGGTACTTTTTGGAACATATTATAGAAAAACATGTTTAGTAATAATACTTTTTAAATGGAGGGGTGGCAGGTGCAGGGGGAATCATATTTGATTCCGATGGAAAAAATATCATGGACAACTCCTAGGAACTAGGGAAGACCACTAATAATAAAGCGGAAAGTCTTACAGTCTACATGGGGCTCCTCCAAATTGCACACTCGAGAAACATCCACAACCTCACCGTTCTTTGAGACTCTGAACTAATAATAAAGGATCTCCTCGGCTGAACAACTTCTGCCATCCAAATTCCTAGCGACCTTCATTCCCGAACTAAAACCTTGAAACTACAATTCACCAAGATCCACTTCTTCCACATCCTTCGTTCTCAGAACTAGGAAGCCAATGTCTTAGCTAAATCAACAAAGACTCTGGAACAAAGCAAACTCCTCATTAATCAAATAGAAACCCATTCTTGTCTCCCTTAACTCCCCCCATATTAAATGTTTTCCAAACTCTAATTTGAATCTAAACCTTCCCAAATATAACTCGGATCTAGGCCTCTTCAGAATTCTCGACTACCCCTTCTCCCATTTTCCCCTCCCCACTCCAGCCCCTCCCCCCTTCCCATCCCCCCTCCTTGAATACAACTTCTCCCCTTTTACCATCTCCCCTTCAGCCCCTTCCCCCTTCCCAACCCCCCCCTCGCTAGACTCATCCATCTCCTCCCCCTCATCACATGGCTTTGTCCCCATGACCACTTGCCCCCCCTTCTCCCCCATGCCATCTTTCGGACTTCTCATCCCTCCTCTTAACTTCTTGGTAGCTCCTTCGTACCCATTGACACCCTTCCCATCCTCCATGGAATCATTTCCCTTTCTCTTCTCTGCGAGAGATCTCGTCGGCTCATGGGTAGTTCAAACCTTGTTTACTTTCAAGTGTGTGCATGTGCTCTCCCTACTATAATTATGGTAATTTCTCCACTTCCTCTCAAGAACCTTTCATGATTTCTCCAACAAACTCCAGGACATTGTGCTTCCGCACCCTCTTACCATCATGTGGCGGAGATCCAAATCCCCCTGCACCTGCCCACCTTGCATCTCTGAGGAATTGAGAGAGCAATTTTGTTCTTTGTGAATGGATGTCGGGAGCACAGAGGAAAGAACAGATACACATCTCAGGGATTTTCAAAGGGAAAATCAGGGGCTGCAAAATGATATTCCCATTTTACAAGTTTAGTTGCATCAACAAGAACTCAGGCATAATCAAGAGCTTGCAATAGCTCTGCCCGGGATTAATAGGAACGCCATGCATATTGGAGAAATTGCACAGCAAATAAGAAATCCATTCGACCAACCCCAGCACCCAGCAAACTCCAATGAATCAACTAGATCAAGTATTCCCTCAACATTTTACTCTGCATCAAGCAATGAGCATCCTCTGGTACCTCATGCTTCTTCGATGGCTCGAGCATGGTCCAACCCAGGAGAAGGAAATCAACAACCAGAAGCAAATCCAACAAATTTCTAGGAGGATTTGGAAGCTTTTCATAATCTCTAGATAGGTTTTTTGATGAATTGTATTTTTTTGTTATTTTTGTCAACATATGTAGCCATTTTTACATGGAAAATCAGTAATTCCTACTGGACTAGTTCCACTAGCGCAATTGGATTGCACATGTCAGACAGTTTTCTAGGAGAAGAACAAAGAAATCAATACTCTTATTTTTGTAATCTGTGATAACAAAAATCTCTTTTTTAATATAAAATCTCAACCGTTTCTGTTAAAAATATATATATACCTTTTAAATGGAAAGAAATGTTCATAAAACATTCATGCATTTCACAGCTAAAATTAGCATAACGTCGCGAGCTCTACAACTAGGGTTTCCCAAGATCTATAGCTCATGTGTTCCATGGATCCATCGGTGGGGGGGGATCTCCCCAAGCTATCCTCCACCTCTTGATGTCATAGATTTTCAAGATCTGATCTCATCATATGCGAAAATAGTTAAGCAAGCTCCAACAAGATTCATGAAGAAAATGGAAGAAATCCCAAAAGCGCTTGCTCATCCTTCGTTGGCTCGTCCTTTCGCTCTTCGGCTTGCTGAAAATGAAATCATTGGGAAGTTTAATGGGTTATGTCCCTCCTCTAAGGCCATGCATCATTTTTTATATCTAAACTGGAAGACGATGATCCAGGGCCAATTGTCCTCGACTTTTCATGGTAAGGGATTTTTTGTTTTCCTGTTTGAAAAAAAAGTAGAGATCTAATCTTTCGTATTGGACCTTATTTCATGGGATCTTGAGGAATGTATCTAAAACAATGGACCCTGAATTTCATCCCCTTAGCAATATCGGTCTAGGTAAGACTCCCCTTTATCCCTTTGCATTGCTCGAATGAAAAAACCCTAAGAAATATAGGTAACTCTCTGGGAAAATATATTGATCATGCCAAACCACGCGACGACCTACAAGCTTGTGCCAGATTCTGTGTAAAAGAAGATCTGGAGAAAGGATTACCAAAGGCTATTCAGTTAACCTTGGATATTTGGTCATACATTCAACAAGTGGATTACGGACATTTTTCTTTCAAGTGCAAGGCCTATCAAGAATATGGCCATTTTTCTAAAAGTTGTCTGTAAGTCAAATCATCTCAGCTAGAGGAGTAGAATCAGGAACAATGGCAGAATCCAAAGAGAAAGAAAACCACTAGAAAGGTAGCAGCAACACCTTAGGCCCAAGGTCAAGGAGAAAAATTGCCTTCTCCCTGTTGACGATTAAAATCGCAACGAGGATTTTGCCTGCAAAGTATTGCTAAAGCCTATTATTATAAGCTACAAGATATATAATACTAGTAGGTGGGACCCCCTTGTATATTGGGAGATCATATCTGGTTCTTATTTCATGTTTATGATATTGTTCGACATTGCTTACATGGTTCTACATGATTGATGAAATCTTGGTTTTATTGACAATGGATAGGTCTTGTTATGTGTTGGTTCTAATTGCGACAAATGAATGATAGGTAAGGCCTGTTATGTTTTGTTATGTTGCTCTAAGCTCTAATTTCATGATTACGATGACCTATGATTATCCATTGTTACCCTTGCTATTTGTTCCTAGATTCATTACAGTGACACCTGCACAAGAGACATGTTAGTAACAACACATAAGAGCAGTTGAAAAGAGATAAAAAGCAATATGAATAAAATCCAAAAGAAAGGAACTATGCTACTATGCTTTAAGATGTTGCACTATGCATTTTGAAGTTTAAATGGATTGTTGTTAGTCCTAGCTAATAGAGTTAGTGGCTATATGATTTATTGGCTTATATGGAAAAATATGTGATATGCGTTATGGTGTGGTTGGCAATGGTTAATGTGACATAGGGTGGCGCCTTGGCAAGTAGTGGATGTTGGTTTCGATGCATGGTTTAATTGAATGAATTGATGGATTAGTGGGTCAGTGTGTACTAAGGAATTGAATGACTAGAGGATGGAGGCGATGTGCATTTATTGTGCGTCACTCCATACCCCTCCCACTGGCCATCACCTTGGCTATTGTTCAATTGTGTTCGTTGTGGTTATGCTCCAATTTTCAAGCAAAGGAAGAATGCTCGGCCAAGCTCGCGTTTTTAAGGTTTTTGTGGTTACAGGTATGTCTTTTCACCATCCATGAACCCACTCTGGTTATGAAATAGATATTGGCTCGGTGATGTATGGGTCTGTGCTTTCCTTAAGTCTGGAAACTATGTAAATTTGTGATGTTTTTCTAAAATGAATGGTTGGTGTGGTTTTCACTGCAATAATGTTTGAAGTCATAGTTTCATTGATCATTCTGAGTGTTAGAATCCATGAAGGCTCTCTGTCATCCTTATTGGTCTTGGTTGAAGGGTTTTCATTCGGTCCAGATTGGTTGGTTGTCTCCACACTTCTTATCACCATGTCCATTCGTTTGTTGTTATGGGGTTTGTTGTGTTTGAAACACTTTGTGTCACTATGTATCGTTTCACTTGGGTATGGATTTGTTCATGTTATTGATGTTTACGCAATGGGTTATGATGGTTGTTATGCCAAAAGGCTTGCTTGAGGTTGATTGTTATTTCTCGACTCTGTTTTATCTCATCATTCTTCGTTTGATTGGGAAAACCACGAGGGTTATACCCTGTGTGTTCTAAGTGTTGTTACAGGACCAAAATCAAGTATTTTCTCCTCTGTTCATAGTCTCTCCTATCATGGGAATCGTCACCCTGTCTGTGAAGTTATTGGTGGTATACCCTGTGTGTGCACCATTGGTCTCGGAGGCTCTCGCTCGATGTTGGGGGTCGACTCTGGTCTCCTTGTGTTGGTCCACAGAGCGAACCCTTGATTACTCAAAGCTCGATTTTGATAAAGGGAGCATGTTATGTCTTGTTGGATACATGGTTGATTGTTATGAGTTTGTGGTGCATCGTCGACAGTGTTTTATCATTGGCTCGTCTCTCTTGATTATGTTGACAGTGGTTTTGGTCATTGGTATTTAGTAATTGAAATTGGTTATTATAACAGTCAAATTGAAAAGTTCAGTATGATTCTTTGGTTGATTGGGGAAATGGGATTGAATACATAGTCGTTGTCTTTTACATTG